>BQNB010031018.1:0-53723 GCA_026074375.1 Tanacetum coccineum
GATGATGATTATTGACTCTTGACTTTTATTGTTGAACGTTGACTTGATTTATACAAGGCTAATACTCCCCCTCAGTGTGAAACTTAAGAAATAAAGCTGTGGGGAGACCCTTAGTAAAAATATCTGCATACTGAAATCTGTGGGGAGACCCTTAGTAAAAATATCTGCATACTGAAATCTGGAAGGGACATGAAGCACACGAACCTGACCGAAAGCAACATATTCTCGGACAAAATGAATATCAATCTCGATGTGTTTAGTACGCTGATGCTGCACATGATTAGTAGACAGATACACAACACTCACATTATCACAATAGACAAGAGTAGCAGTAGAGAGGGGAGTGTGAAGTTCAAGCAACAAATTCCGAATCCACGCAGTCTCAGCAACAACATTCGCAACAACTTGATATTCTGCCTCAGCATTAGAACGAGACAATGTAACCTGCTATTTGGCAGACCAAGACAAAAGGTTATCACCAAAGAACACACAATACCCGGAGGTAGACCTACGAGTAACAAGGCAACCAGCCCAATTAGCATCTGTATAAGCAGTGAGTTGACTAGTGGGCGAGACATGAAGCTAAAGTCCATGGTCAATAGTCCCACGAACGTAGCGCAAAATAGGCTTCAAAGCGGTAAAATGTGGATCACAAGGATCATGCATGTAAAGACAGATCTGTCGCACAACATAAGATATATCCGGGCGTGTAAATGTCAAATACTGAAGGGCACCTGCAAGGCTTCGATATAAAGTAGGGTCACTGATAGGGTCACCATCAGAACCGAGTTTGGACTCAGTGTCCACAGGGGTCTTGCATGGGTTACAATGTGATGTGATGCTGCGCTTCACAGAATTTTCTCTGAAACTTTAGACTGAGACAAAACAATACGACTTTCGATCAGCTGTGCTAAACCTCCAAGGAATAATTGAGAGAGCAAAGGTCAGTCATTTTTTTTAGAAAACTCACTATGATGTAAAGTAATAATGCGTTGTACAGAGAGGTAGTAGACGACAGCTGTGAGTATGATGTCTCCACATATACTGAGCAGATAAGCAACATCGAACACATGTGATAATCAAATAGTGACGTGATCGGTTTTACTATGCTGAATACAGACCGTGTAATTTAAAGCTAGCAACGCTGAAAACCATGGCTCGAGAAGCTAGTTTTAAGTCCATACAAAGAACGCTGCAAATAACAAACATAATCAGGGTGGGCGAAATCAACAAACCCTGGTGGTTGATGCATGTAGACTGTCTCAGATAACTGGCCATGAAGAAAAGCATTCTTCACATCAAGCTGATGAATAGGCCAATCACGTGTCACTGCAAGACTCAAGACAGTACGAATAGTAGCCGGTTTGACGACTAGGCTAAAGGTCTCATCACAATCAATCCCCTGTTGTTGATTGCGACCATTCGCAACCAATCGAGCTTTATACCTGCTCAACGAGCCATTGCATTAAACTTATGCTTGATAAAGCCACATAGACTCGACTATATTAACATTAGCTGGACGAGGCAAAAGTGCCCATGTTTCCAATTAGAAATCAAAACATTTTATTCATCTACCATAGCCTTATGCCCTTTAGGGTCACGAAAGAGCATGTAAATGGAGCGGAGGTAAATGGCGAAGTTAGTGGTGGCCATAACAATTCATAGGCGTCAAGTGGTTTTGAAAATTTGGTTTTGCAAGGGGTGTCCATATGATGTGTTATTGGTAGTTGGGGGCGGTTCCCTGAGGCTGTAGCAGAAGGTGAGGTGATTATGGGTATTCGGTGTTGTGCTAAGTGTAGTGGGTCACGTGAGTTGTAAGATAAAGGAGGGATCAGGCATTGTTGATGGGTTTGATGGAGTACGAGGGGGTAAGAGGGGTGGTGTGGGGATTGCGGTTGGGCTTTGAGGCGGAGTGGGTGGGCTCGTGTGAGAATAGGAGATGGGAGGCATGACAGTTGGGGGAGGTAAAATGGTGATTGTTAGGATGGTAGTTTGGGACGTATGGGTGTTGTCAGGGGGTGGCAGAAATCTCTAGGATGGGGGTGGTTTTTGTCGGGCGTCATGGACCCATAAAGGGAAATGGTATTCATATCAATGAGGACATGTCGGGAATTTATGATTTTGGTTGGTTGAAAGGTCAAGGCAACTGTTACCCTCGATGTAGAGCGGGGTAAACAAGAAAGACACATGCTGTGGACCTAGGTTGATAGTTTATGATCAAAGAAAATGTATGGGATAACAAAGGCATCCAAAACACTCGCAAATGATTCATATGTGGGTGGTTTAGTTATGAAGCTTAGTGATAACGCCGGTATCTCATTAATTGATGGCAGTAGATGGAGGATATTTATAAAAGGTGAGGGGCCATGTTTAGGGTTTCTACTAATATGATGGAGGTATGTGTGCTTGAAAACCAGTAAGGTGCGGGTTAATGTGGTAAAGGTGCGTAGCATAGTAGATTTCCTATTTTGTTATTGAGGAGGTATGGGGACTTGAAAAAACCGAAAATGCATGCATTTTGGACCAAAAAAGGTTGTGAAAGGGGTTATTATCTTACTCACCTCCATGGTCACATTGCCAAAGACTTATTATCAACTTTATATTGTTTATGTCAAGTATGCGCGAAAAAGTAACTCAAAGGTATCGACAGTCGGATTTATGAGCAAAGGATACACCCAAACATATGCGAGAAGTTGATCAAAAAAATAGATAATATTTAATGCCACTTTCACTTGTTATGGGGGATGTCCACAAAATAGAGTGATTAATATCAAATTATAGACCCAACTTTCAACTTGGGAACTGTAAAAAGGAGTAGGTGTTTGCCTAATTGAAAGCATGACAACATAGCGGGTAACTTTGTTTTATTATATGAAATAAAACGAGAAGACTCTAAACGACGAAGCAAAATCTTCATCGGGTGTCATTTGCAGCTGCTTCTTGGGCAATATGCCAAGGTGCTGTCGGCTGCCTCATAGGATAGAGCAAAGACAAAGGTTGTGTGGTTATATGAGGGATGGTGGTTGAGTGACCAGGGTATATATTGATCACGCAATTGTTTTAAAAATCACGCTTAAGGAGCGTCCATTACTCTTAAATCCATCAAGTCCAGCCTGTTGGGGCAATTTTTTTGAGATACGAGACTCACATCCATGCCATAATAATCCATATAAAAATCATAGCCGCCCTTGGGATTTTGCGCTTGGGGACCATGTCCGCCGCACCTAGCACCATCGTACCGGGTGTTTGGGCCTTTTGATCTTCAATATTGAGGACACAAATACAGAATCACATGATGGGCCTTTATATAAATCTAATAAATTAATAACCATGATAAAGAAAATTAATCATATAGTACAGTGAAACAACGCGCTCTATTTTTCTTCATATTCCTCCATTTATTCAACTTCTCTCGTTGATATTTTGGACATCATATGTAATCACTTCAAAAGTTTATTATGTATATTGTTTACTTTTTGAAGATAGAGGCTTGTTGCAAGTCACAAACAAAATAAAACATAACTTAGATACATATGCATAGAGTCGATCACTATATAATAATATGAGGATTTTGTACCAGCAAGGAAGGGTCAAAGCCAGTAGTCGATTTGTCATAACTATAATTAGATTTACGTGATGGTTATGCTAGTGTTCATGTCTAAGGGAAAGGGAAAAATGGCGTAGGAGGGAAGGGTCTAGTTCTACGACAATACTTTGGTCATGAAGATGATTGACATTATGGTTTTAGGGAATAGGGATATTGAAGAATGAAGATGTCAAGGAAGGATGAATAGCTGTTCACAATAAGGATGCGATACACATTTGAAGATGATGTTGATAGATGGGGAATTTGTCGGACTTTAGATTGTTAAGTCTCTTAATTTGTTTATCAAGTTAGTTTTTTTATAAAATATTTATCATGATAATGTTCGCACTTATGCTGAATATTGATAAGTTGCTTCACTTAATTTTGCTTGATATTTTTGGTTTAAATGTGAGCTTTGTTAGATGTATTAACTATTAAGTATCTCAAATTTTATTTTTGTTTTATTTAATCCGCATAAAAGTGTGACATATGTCATAAAAAATTAGTGTATTTAGTGCGACTCATATTTATGAATCTCGCGCTTTGGTATGCGCCTCGCCTCAAGGCTCATTGACCCGCTTTGCGCCATAGCGCGCCTTGAGACTTTCAGAACATTGGATCACCGGTACTATCACAGCGGAGAAGAAGTCGGCGGGTCTGGTAATCCTTCACAGAAAATCCAATATATAAGCATTCAAAATCAAAGAACCAAATATAGTCTACGAGTGTATTGTCGACCGAAATTAATTTTTTATTTATATTAGGTGTGACAAAACATCATGAGGGTGATGAGGGGTTTAATGTAGTGTATGCACAAGGCTTATGGACAGTGATAGTCACGGGTATGGTGGCCGTTGCTACAAACTAACAAGATTTTTACAAGCTTGGATTGCTAAAGTAAGGAGCATACCTGTGGTTCTCGGCTAGATGAGAGGACGCCCAGTATCATGTTCCAAGTTGGTTCTTGTTAGAGTCATCGTTTAAAACGCTTGGTGGATACGGAGTATGGATGGGCTGCTGGACTGGATTTGGGCTGGCTGGGGTTGTACTTGGGCCGGCTGATGATGACTTGGCACAGAAGACACCAAATTAGCTTGGAGGGTGTGGTCAAGTATGATGCGGGCTAAGCACGGGATGGACATAGTGTCAGTCCGACTGAGATAAACATAACCCCAAATTGTTTATGGCTGTGGGCGAGTATAGGGGTAATAGGTCGTGAATGGATTTTGGCCATGTTGGACTGTTGAAAGTTTAACAAAGCCCATGTTGGGTGTAAATGGTTTGATCCATATTAAAGTAGCTTGATAAAGCATACATCTATATTATTAATTGGTAACACATTGAGACGTATGAAAAGCAGGTTAGAGCCAATTGTGTTATTATAACTTGTCTTGTTGTGCGCTTTTAGAAGAAAAGTTAATACGACAACAATTAAGCTTTGCAATATGTAAAGGAATATATGGAAGCAATGATAGCAGCAGCAGGCAAGTAAGACAGAAAAAAATGAACGGAGATTTTTAGGATATTGAGGGGCGTTTGTATTTTTTTTGAGTGGTTTAGGGTTGGTCTCTGAATTACACATTTTTGACATGTTTAATCTTCACACTGATCGATTATACATCAACATCCCTTTATATGTGGAATGTGACTAAGATTAACTATGGGTAACATCCTACTTAGAGATATGACTCAAATACAATTTATACATACATCTAATCTTAACGGATTTGTCTAATGACAGCTTATAAAAAAATATAAGCACTAACATGTCATCAAAACCAACAAAACCCTCTCGAAATTTATATACTACACATCCCTAGTTTTTGGATTATTAAAAAATGAGTAATTGCATAAACCATCTTTGTGGTTTATCTAAATGCTGGCCATATTCTTACAACTTTGCAAATGTGTCAAGCGGTAGTTTGTGAAGAAACTTGTCGATTAACCATTTCCCTAAAAATGAAATGACTAAAATACACTTTTTTTTAAAACCAAACTGAATACAAATTAAATAATTTGTTTTTGGTTTCAATTAGCCAATTTAAAGAATTTGGTTTGGTTTTACTCTGTTTGTTATGGTTTATTCGATCCTCAACCAAGCATGAACACCCTATGTGGCTTCGTGTATGACGTTATCCACTTAGGAAACTGAGCTACCCACTCCTAAAATTGTTCTAGCTAACTGATCGAACTGCCCCATGAACACCATGCAATTTATGACAAAATAACTAAAACACGACTGATTATCAAGTTTAAATGAAATGGATTCATTCTTTCATGACAACGATTCCTGATTAACTTCCATTCCTTTTACTAAGCATCACAATTACAGTTTACATTCTTTGCACAAGTGTTGACTTATCTAAAGATTTCGTGTATTATAGATCACGAAGGTTGCTGGGTTGTTTCATCGTAATAGTAATCTGATCACACTCTAAGAGAGCCGGGTGTTGGTATCTTGCACCAAGGTTCTCGTATCTTGGTTAATATCGCTATTCTTGTTCATATCTGTTGCACCTGTTGTGGAGGTACATTTGTAGGTGTTCATTAAACAAGTACCTACACTGGTTAGTTTTTAACCTGGAATTGATAGACCCGGTATTAGTCTTCGGATAAATTAATACTCCAAGTAAACTGTTGTAGTTACAGTAATCACCGGAAGAATTTGACACCCTGATACATACCAATATTGTTGGGTTATGGTAGTTGGCTAGCATGTATACGTTATGAATATGTGAGCCTATTGGGGGCACACGCGTTAAGACACGAATAATACGTTTATTTAAACTATCTTATATACATTTATTTATTATTAAGGATTTAATATACTTCACGATAATTATTTAATGATTATTGGTTTAACCGTTGGACGTTATAAACTAATTAATATATTCGTTAAATAAAAACCGAAGGGACTAAAATTGATAAAACCCGAACCTTGTGGGTGTCACTTGTTGGCAGACCCATATAGCTTCTAGAAGGGGGTTTTAGGATCAATTTTAGAGATAAGGGATAAAAGTTGTATTGTGATAAGAATTATGAGGAGTCTATTTATAGATTAAATATTGGATTTGATGCATATATAAATACACTTCACTCTAACCTCATAATTCATTTCATGACATACGGATTACATACTAAAAAAACCCTCGTCATGTTTTCCTATCCCTACTGTCGACACATATGTTATATTATATAATTAGAATATGATATATGCATGTGACAGATATATGATAGATTCTAGCAATATGAGATATCCCACTTTTCCATGCATTAATTAATATGTCATTCCATGAGAATATGATATTATATGCGCTAATTCATAAGTGGTTTCATTCGATCATATTTTATCAAGAATTACAAACCCCGGGTTTCGGTTTCTTAGTTTCTCTACTTAACCGTATTCGGTTAAAACCCTTATTAGGGTTCTTTGGTTTTCGGTTCAACAAAAGTAACACTTGGTGTTTGACGTGAAGTTACGACTAGCATTGTTGCGTGCTTGTTGGACGTGTTGTGTGAGCAACCGTAGATGTGATTGTTTTAGTCACTTACTCGTTTCAAGATCAATTGGCTAAGAGGTACGCGTTTCTATTTACTTCTTATTATGTGTTAACCTATATGCTATTACTAGATCCATCCGTTGCGTACTCGTAAGCTAATGGTTACCTAGATTGTTAAATCCCAACAGTGGCATCACGAACCAACTCGTTTTAGCTTTATGGGTTAACAGTTTTTGTTTAATTATACGTGGTTTATATGCCTATTATAAAACTTATGCCATGATTGATGGTTGAATTGTATTTATGTTTTACTAGTAAAATATGACAATTAGATAGATTCTTGCCCATAAAATAATAAAATTGTTGATCTTGATCTTGAATTCTATTAAGTTATTGACTATAGGTTAAAAGGGAAAATTAAAATTGTTAATTTAGCTTATTTGATTCCTTTTTTATTTATGTATATTCAGTATAAACCACTCAATCACATAATGCTGGTGGAATGGGGCGATCTGGCATCTTTAGAGAATCTAGTGAGGGTCTTATGGTTCTCCATTTGGGGAAGACTCGCGAGAGAACTTGGATTTTTACATGTTTACTAGTATGCTTAATGTCACTTTTGTATTATCGAATCTCAGTATGCATGATTATTTTAATGTTAATAGTTTACTGCGCCTTAATTACTATGCAATATGTTCTAAAAAGATGGATGTTTAAGTAGTCTATTAATTTTACACGCCTAATGCATGCTCATAGTGACCAACCATTTGTTTCGTGGAAAACTGTTTTTATGAAAAATTAATAAGACGTTAAACTAATGAAACTAGTTTTTCTTGATTTAAAAACTGGACGCTATGGACTCATGGGAAGTATGGCTCATCCACTAGAACAAACTTTAAGAGAAGTTTAAGGCGGGTTGTTTTTACGTAATTCTCTAAAGAAATAAGGTTTTTAATATGCTTCGCGCTGACCTGTTTCTCCGCTTCTTTGTGCGTTCGATTGGAGTTACCGTGAACCATGGCATGTCACTACAGTGTCATTACTAAAGGTTTTTAAAATCAGTGATCTCAAAACCACTATCTTACCTCCTCACCCCCTCTCACACCCCCCTTGATACAAGTTGTTTTGCATGCATTTATTTGTACACGCTTTTACACATTTGTGTGATACCACTTTGAAATTTTTAAGTTTATGCATCCAACGTTTTTAGCTCTAGAACTAAGAACACGTGTGCAATTGGTTTGAGTCTCTTTGTCAGACCCCTTGGGACCCCTTCCAACATTGGTGTAATTTCGCCTACTGGTCAGACCTTTGATGATTTTTACACGTTCTCGTTTGGTCGACTTAATTCGAGTCTCTTGGTCAGACCCCTGGTCCGAGGCATAAGATGATACTAAACATGCTCACAAATATTATTACATGCTGACTAATGTTTTTGACAAGTATCATAAATCTAAGAGTTGTATTAATTGCAATTAACGCTCGTCGCTTACCTCTTGCCCTACTTGTTTTCTCACTGGTCAGACCTCTGGTTAACAAGTAGGAGGTCAAGTTGGATCTTAGTCTTAATTAGTAAATTAATTGGGTAGTTAATTCTATTAAGAATTTAATTATCAAAAATACTAAATTGAACTTTCTATGTTCTGATTAATTGTGTTTTGCAACATAATTCGTAAACGAGAGTTTGTTTTTCTTTAAAAGACAAACATAGTCTCTTTTCCAAGTAAGGAATGTGAGACTCACTTCTTTCCTATACTCATTGGTTGACTAAGGAATAAGATAGTTATTATAATTGTATATTTTCAATTACAATTAAATCTTTATAATGTCTTTCATTACCTCTTCTTTTCGGCTTTGAAAATAATTGAAAGATTAAAATATTTTGAGTAACTAGAGAACATTTTGTCTATAGCTACCAAAATAAATTACATCTTGCATTTGTCACGATGTATGAGTTTAAACCGTAATGAGTAAAGAAATTACTAGCATATCCGCTAGCCTTTTTTCTTAGACTCATATTATTCCTAAAGGTGCTAAATACCCTAGTGGCTATGTAGACAATAAAGGAGGAATTGCATGCTTATATTCAAGTTAACACAGAGCATGAATGGCTAGTCCCTCATCTACACAAGTAGAATTCATATTCTCTGCACAATACCTAAGTACATTGCTACTTGTTGGCATTCAAAGAGAATAGGAAAGTAAATAAATTGCTATTTGATTCCTACTGATGATGTAACACTTACAATGTTGGACAAATATAGTGGGAGTTTGTTTTGCATTTTTTATTACTGAAATGACATTCTTGTTGTGGTGTCATATTCAGTGGGGCAACAAGATTTATTCTTAATAGTGTGCCCATATTTTTTCTAACTTGCTTTGAAATAATTCAGTACTTACCGAATTTGAACAATAAAACACATGTTTATGGTAAGATCCGCATTTTAATTTATATGATAACAAGGTTCCATATATGTGGTAGCTTCCGAAATGTAATATCTATGTCGAAAATAATTAATCAAAAATTCCTTATTAAACATTATAGTTTGAAAATCTAACATGTAATATCTATGACACAATCATATTGTTTTTCAATTTGCGCGTTGTCGTATTGTTTGTTTACCTTAGATAATGTTGTCCGTACACAAGTGGGAGAAATCTTAAATGTGTGCAAGGAACAACATATAACAATATGATTATTTGGTTTCTTTGATCCCCATCAATCCCCGTTCCATTGGTGCTTTTTAGCCAAAACAAAATCCAAACAGATAAACAATGGTGGCATATGAGCTTATTTCCAAAGTTTGGGGTATTAAAATGCATTTAAACATGCTGATTTATGGACTTAAAAATGGCTTTTTTTTCACAAATTAGGTATACACACACACTTGACTACACTTTGGTACATTACAATGACAGGACAAAGGGTGTTAAAAGGGGCTAGGTAATCACTTAAATAAGCACAAACAAGGTGTGCTTAAGCTGCTTAAGCAGCTTAAGTGGCTTAGCTTAGTTTGGCTTATGGTACTTTGACAGAAAGTAAAAGACCACACAAAACTTATTTTTATACTAAAAATTGTGAGTAAAATGGCTTAAATTGGCCTACACACTCAGCCAAGAATGGCTGAGTGCCTTTGACCCATGACAAAACTCAATTCGACCCATTTTAACTATAGTGCCAAACACCCCTTTAATTTATAATTTCGGGTTTTTTATCTTTTTTAGTGAAGAAAGGGCCAAGTAATGAGCTTGTAAGTAACTTTTAACAATTATTAAACCTTCTTACACACTTAAAACACAATCAAAGAGCTGAGATTTAGACTTTAAATTTTGATAATAACAATGTCAAGAACTTTAAACCTTTTTTATTAAAAACAGAAAATTTACAACAAAAACTTATAAGTAAAGCTGAATTACATTAAAATGCTTAAAAGAAAGACTGAATTTAAATTACACTAAAAAAAACATAGTAAAAGTGGTGTGTGGTTCTTCGGCTTGCTCTTTTTTCTTTTATAGCAGTCCAAAGGCATTCTTTTGTCTTGGGTTGTGTTTGCTGTGTGTGTACAATACTTCCCAAGCAATCCTAGCCTTCCATTGGCCTTACAACATTCTCAGCCATCGATGGGGTCTTCGGGTTGTGTGATTGCCAAGTTGGCAAAGCTTATAAGGTTGGGGTGAGTGGGTATAGGGTTAGGGTGAGCTGGGAAGAGTACTGGGGGTAGTGGTTTGGCCTAGAAACCGTGGGAGAGGGGGGTATAAGGTTGGCGGGAAATGGGTGAGGTACAGTTATGGTTGGGTTTGGTTTAAACCGAAGATTGAAAAAGATGCAATACTAGCCCCTCATGTTTCTCTCTCTTTTCATTCTATTTTAAGCCCAAAAACAGTTATAAAGGGGTTTGGAGTATTACACATTTGGTCCTTCTGACTTTTATAACAAAAGAATAAAGAAAGGTTAGGGTAATTTCATTATTGGTCCCTGTGGTTTTATAAAAAGAGAAATAAAGAAGGATTTGAACAATTACAAAAACAGTCCTTGGCTTTTAAAATTGTAAAAGAAATGCCAATTGGCAGTTTCAGTCCCTGGACTCTTTTTAGCTCTTTTTCTTTATAAAATACTTTTGAAAATAACACAACAAGTCCCTATGGTTTTGTAAAAAGGTTATTGGGCTTGGGTTTTGTGTTTGGGCTTGTATTGGGCCCACTGGGTTTGGGTTTGGGCCCAATAAGGTACAGGTTTGGTTATTGGGCTTTTTCAAGCCCAATAAGGTTATGAAGTGGGTTTTGTGTGTACAATGGCTGAGATTGGCTGTAACTGGGCTAGGATTGGGCCTTCAAAGTCTTCACAGTCTTTGTCAATTGCACACAAATGGGCTGTTGAAATTGATTGAGGGCCCATTTGGTCTTCACAGTCTTCATAATTATACTATTGGGCTTTCCCGGCCCATCAGATGGGTTAAGATTGCATCCAATAGTATTCTTCAGTTCCGGCTCCGGTTTGACTGCTGATTCTTCTGTATTGACTCTGACTTTGGCATTTTTGGACTTTGGCCTTGATTTTGCACAGTCTTTTCCATTCCATGCTCAGTTTTGTCATTTTGGCTTGGTTTTCTGCCTTTTTGTTGATATCCACTTCCTGCACAATACAAATGCAAAACAAACATATATTTGGCAGTTTTTGTCTGTTTTTGGTCATTTAAGCTCGTTTTTAGAGGTAAAAGATATGTGTAATTAAGCACTTATCAATGACTCCTGAGTACATCTGACATTGAGTGGGAGCACCATGTTATTTTCTTAAATCCATATGTTGTATGACATATTGAAAGTATCGTTCCACATAAGCTAGATATTAATCTTTAAGATTGGAATGAAACTTCACTTGGGAATTTAGGAAAACAAACGACCTTGGAATAAATGTTTATTAAGATAAACGTATACGGAAATAAAGTCCAACACAAATGCAATATGTCATTGTAGCAAGTCTTAAGTGATATATTTCACTTGAGATAATTTAGTACATAGATGAAAACCTTATGTTTTTAACTAAGGGTTCATCATGTATATATATTTTATTATGTATGTGACTGGTTGTTACTTTTGCACGATAGCAAGATGAGCTAACAACAACAATATCTAATTGAGATAATTTAGATAACAATATCTAATTGAGGGTATTTGGATGACTATTATACAAATGTTTACGAATTATGAAGCATAGCTTTTTATGTGTACACTGATGCTAGAGGATAATCAATTCTAGTTAAAGTAGTATTTTATCATTTATGATCAATCTACTAACTAGATATGCTCAACAAAGAACATTGTTGCATTACATATTAAAGAATAAGAATACTTTACATTTTAAGAAACTGTAAAGATGAATGTCTGAGATAGGTATGTTGTTGAATTCAAATACTCTATAAAAGGTACTATTACATTTTCCATACTATGACTCTTGCAATAGTATACACGTGAATAATAGGACACTCATCTTATTATTCAAACTATCACAATTATGTGAATTTGAAACAAGTATTCGGAAAGTTTACTCAGATGACTATTTAGTTTTCTTGCAAAAGATATGTTGAAAATGTTGGATACATTAGACTTTAACTTACTAACTAGTCTCATGCATATCTATTTTAGTATTTAGATAAATGGGATTGTAAGATAATTTTTTACTTTCTGATGAATAAAGATACTTGGTATTTGTTCTTATTTCATATAAAAATTGTTATCCTATGTTTGCATGTTTAATCCATGAATGATTTCTTATCATTCTAAATATGTCCATTGTCGGTTAACAATATGAGAATATTGTTATGAAAGGCAAATGTGAGTATTGGTTATATTTCGTAAATATATGGATTTGTTCCCACCAAACTCATATGTATTCACAAGGGATGCATATTGGATACCCCAACCTTCGAGCATTTACTTTTGGATCCATGTCATGAGTAAAATGTCGAAAATGGTTTATAAAATCGTCCTTAGACTTGAGATACAAACAAGTTTTGCATGTGTGGATATCTCTCTTTGAATATAGTCAAACGCTATCCTGAAATATGGTAGTCATAAAGGCTATTTTTGGGAGTGTATGTGAAGCAGCATCCACAACACTTGTAGTCAACATAGGATTTGTTCCTCCACTTGATATGTGCAGAAAGATACCATTGGGCCCTCTCCAGATTTAATCAGATAATTGTGTGGCCGCACCCAAAGGGTAATGCAAGATGATTCTTGATTACATTTGGTATATCTGAATTATTTCTATAACGAGAAACATAATGTTAAACTATATGGAATGACTTAGGATCCATATCCATGGTTTAACGGTATCTGTAACAAAGGGATGATTATAAAGCAAGAAATTTATAACCATTAAATAGCTGAGATGATTTTTGAAACTCTTATCTCATAATATTCCTAATGAAAAAATAATTGTGTGGGTTGCTAGACTTTGCCAATTATAGGTATAAGTGTTAGGTGCTACTCCAACTCCCAAGTGGGAGCTGTTGGGTTATGGTAGTCGGCTAGCACGTATACGTTACGAATATGTGAGCCTATTGGGGGCACACACGTTAAGACACGAAGAGTACGTTTATTAAATACTTAATATATATTTATTTATTATTAAGGATTTAATATGCTTCACGTTGATAATTTAAATAACCGTTATATTTTATAACTAACTCAACAACTATTTAAATATGAACCGAAGGGACTAAAATTGACAAAACCTAAACCTTGTGGGTGTCACTTGTTGGTTGACCCATATAGCTTCTAGAAGGGGGTTTTGAAATAAATTTTAGAAACAAATAATAAGTATTGTATTGTGATAAGGATTATGAGGATATCCTAGTTTATCTACAACTAGAGTTAGAGGCTATATAAATACCCCATCTCCTCCTCATTTATTTTATTCACTCGATTACATACAATTAAAACGACACATGTATCTTTTGAATGTCTCCTTTGAATGTAGATGACACTAGATCCGTCCCACATTAAAATCAACAAGTCGGTTTACCCGCGCTTCGCTGCGGGACTCTTAGTGGGCTAAACCTTGTGTTGTTTTAGATAGATGAGCGGATGTTTAGTGTCAATACATGTTACATGTTGCATTAGTGTCGATACATGTTTAGTGTCGATACATGTTTAGTGTCAATACTTGTTACATTAGATGTTTTAGTTCATATGTACATTACAGCTGCATGCATATCATCTCTTCAAAATAATGTTGCTAGTGTGGTTATACTGGTTATACTGTTTGCTAGAGCTAGATGTTTCTTCTATGCAAGTTACACATGGTTATTCAAAAAAGCTTTGCATATTGATGTACAAGCTCAAAATAAGCCGTAAGAGTTACTATCTGAATAACTGCATCAATACATCATATACCATATCATTAAACATACTTGATTTGGTAGGGTTGGTCACATGTTGATGTCCACCATACCATTTGCTACATGATTGACTCTTATGTTTTATGTTCAATGACTTCAACTAAATTATTAATACTAACATGTTATATCTGAGAAAAAATTAAAACATTTTAATATTTCAATAAGCAGTTAGTTGACATGAGTGGCTTCAACAATAATGAGAACATAACACAAAATATGCAAAACTTTAGAACAAAAAAATAGTCTAAAAGGAAAAGAGATGTAAAACCAACCTTTTTATTAGCAAACTTAAATGAAGCTTCGATGTGAAATTGACCAAACCTCGATCTGAAAAAACAACGTGATACCAACATTCTTAGATTTGCTTATGTAAGGATTTAATTTCTAAACTAATCAAAACCGAATATGCAATTTGAAAACGAAATTCGAAAAGACCCAAACAGCTCATGCTACCCTCAAATTTCTAAACTAATCAAAACCGAATATGCAGTTTGAAAACGAAATTCGAAAAGACCCAAACAGCTCATGCTACCCTCAAATAAACAAATAATTATGAGCGGAACTGATTATATATGATGTATCAAACGTGATAAGCAGAGAACGATTTTAATTTATATGATTCGTGTTCTTGAAATGGGGATTTCCGAATTTTTTAGAATAAGTATACTAAGCAGTATCACTAAATAAACTATTGTAACATAGACTGTGGGTTTGTTCAAGTAACTGGATTTTTAAGTAAACGGGCGAAATTGGCAATAATATGTAGCAAACTTACTGATTTTTTGGCACAATGTGAATAAGCACGTATCTTCTTGGTGCCCATAAAGCGTGTCGATAGAACCTTTGACCGCATTAACCGGTGTTAAAAAAGCGCACTGGTAAGAAACAAACATAATCCCATTAGAGTTATAATATTCAAAAGAATTTGACCTCAAAAGTCAAAGTCAAACTTCAGTTCCATGCCATAACGGGATCAGAACTTGCTATTATTATTCAAATTTCTAGCTGAAAATTTCGTTTCAAGTGAGGGTCTGATATGTGCAAATGATCCATGGTTCAAACAAATTCATAGGAAGAAAAATGTTAAGGGTTTTAGCAAAGAAAATAGAAATGCGACCATTAGGATTTCATCTGGCAAGTGGCAACAGAAGTGGTACTGAACTAAAAAGCATATATCTCACCCACACCCGTTTATACGAAATCGGATTGTATTTTATTGGTAATGACTAATGATAGAATATAAAAATGCTAAATAGAATAAGTAACAGGTCAAAAGTCGACTAACATGTATTCATATGCTTAAAAAGTTTTAATATACTGAAATATATTTAGAATTTCAGAATTACAGCTTCCACAATCATACTTAGGTAAGTATCTACATAATTACAAAGAAGGAGATATATGTGTGTTTTTATTTATTTTTGTCCAGCCCGTTTGACTCGCACAAAATTATCCACTTTTGCCACCTCGTATGCATCCTATGTAGAGTCTGCCATACTGCAGCCCATGTTTCACATTTATTTTTTGGAATGTATCACTATAGAGCGCATGGTAGGATCATAAGAGTGTAGACGCATAAGAAATTGAACACTAAGAAAAATGATCGTGACTTCCTACACAATAGCATTTTAAGCAGCGAATAATGTACATCATGATTAGATAGCATTTCAATATAAGAGGTTGTTTGGACAGGATCTGACTAAAAGGGGTTGTTTAGAAGACGCTTTTTGAGGGCCGATTTGGACGACCCAAAAGTGCAAATACCGTTATAAAAATCTTATAAATAATTCAAACCGAAATATATTAACCCGAAAACTAAACTCTTTCTACTTGTGTAATGATAAAGATAAAGATAGAACCGTTAGAAAACCTTACCTGACTAATTAAGAAGGCGACGCAATCCCACGAATTCGCACTATAATTTAGCAAGCTCAAGAACCCTGCAAACGGAATCATATAACCATATTAGCATTTCTAAATATTCATATATATTTCATTATCAGGTAACATTAATGAGATGTTTCGATTAAGATAAGATGCACATCTGATGCACGGCCATATTTTATTTTCATGAAGTCTTAATAATACAATGCTAAAAGTACTAAACAATTTTAGATTAAAGCATGTCAATTTAGTAAAGGAATAACACCTTTATAGTACTTTCATCTTTAGCCCAGCTTTTCTCAAGAAAAAGATACTCATAGAACCACATAGACCAACCAATGACCTACATATATTACACTTCAAGCTAGGTTATAGAATAAAAACATACCAGAATAATCAATCATAAAATAAAATATATAAAAGAAAAATCCAAAGAAAAAAACTTTTAAATTTGCCAATTGCAAACAGCTAGTAGTTGGTTAATGTACCAATATCGTTTATTTATTCACCCACGTGATAAATTAACACTAAATCTAAATAAAGAAACTTGGTGTTTTAGTAAAATGGCGGTGAAGTAGATGTACATTGGATCCAGTGTAGTAATGGAAACAGAACGGAAGAAATTACTCAAATTAGTCCAGGCATTACATAAGCTTGCCTTAATTTTGATCATTTTTAGATATTTTTAGTAATTTCTAATCCGACTTCTAAAACTTCCAACTTTAGTAAGAACAAATCTTTACATATAACTCTCTTTGTCCCACTTGTCAAATATCCTACTCCCTTTTATCTTTAAAAGTCAATCTTTAGACTTAAAGAATTCCTAGTTTAATATGGACTTTGTTGCATTGCTAACAAAGTTTCTTTAATCCCGGTTAGCAAATTTGTATAAACATTTTTAAATAACTTTTTAAGTTTAAGTAGCTTAGTTGACATTCAAGATACGATTTGCATAAATCCAGAACACTCAACAATAACTAAAAAAATACAATAACCAACAAAATCACACCCGAGCTAATTTTTGCTATAACTAAAAAAAGTACCATTTAAGCATATCAATTTAGTAATTTGTTTCAAAATGTATCATCACAATTCATTATAGAATATTGTAACAATGAATGATAAACATGCCATCACACTCCTTTTGATCTGTGTTTCTAAAAGTCATTAATAAATAGCACAGGCTAGAGAGAATGCTAATTTTTAAAGGTGTAGAGTGTTCAAATTCCATTTCGTGGCGAGAGATGTGGGAGGTAGAAGAGATGAAAGCGGTGGAAGAGAGGGTGAGAAGATACGTAAGGCTTAACCCGAAAAGCAAGGTCGTGCGGATTTTTATAAATGCATTTAATGAACGTCTCGGGGGAACGATCTTCCTCTTTATAATATAAGGTATAATATGACAAAGATAATATTAAAAGCATATCTGCTTTCTATTCTTTGTTTTCACTCAGAAGGAGGATCTCCCTTTGTCAACTGAAAAAACAAAATGGGTAGTCAGCAAAAATAGTTACAGTTAAAAGACACATCAAAAGTATGATTATAACAGGGTTTTCGGGTGCCCGCACGCTGTGCCCGGATGGTTTTCATTAGTGTTAGTATTCATGTAAGTTTCTCTTTATAAACATAAGAATTGTAAACTAAACGACTTAAGGTATATGGTGTCAAGCACCACACAAGAATACAAAGTACAAAATTGAAAATGATAAATTAAAAAAAACTTTTTAAACAGACGCATGCGCAGCGAGAACGCACCTTATCATTCTTCATGCTAATGTGCTATTATGATGTTCATTATTACGCTTGCTTTCATAAACATGGGGAGATACAAGGCTTTGCACAAATATAGGATATTGAAAGTATCTCCAGCTTAGATAGTTTTTTTCTATGTCATTCTCGCAGAAACTCGTGTGTGGAATGTAATCCTTGAGGTTTTTCAAACAGTGTGCAACATCATTATTTTTGCGGGTTATCAATGCCCAAGACTCTTGTACATAGTAGTTTTGCATCATAGGATTGTATATGCATAGACATTCATCAATATTTGCAAGATAGCAATAGCTTCTTGTATATCTTGTGTCATTGGGCTGGGGGATTTCCTTAAATACCTCTGTAGATAAATCAAAAGATATAATCACTGACTTGTTATTTTGATCCTTCATAAACCAGTGAAGAGCCCCATTGCATAACGTACCTGCCTTGCGTCTGTTATGCTTCTCACATGTATAATTCTGCTTTCCAAGAACTTTCCAAACGTTTGATTTTAAACTTAACACTTGAAAACATGTTTGATCATTACCGTTCACGTACACTAATACAACCTTATAATCATCAGTGGAGGAATCATAACCAAAACCCCAACAAAAAACTGTTGGTTTATTATCATCAAATTGGGGCCTTTGCAGTTTTTTCACCTCTCCAGTAGAGGGATTAGCTACAAAAATCTCATATGTGGAATTAGAGATGCATACAAGGCCATTAGATGAACCGAGAAGAGATCAAATAATGCCAGAACTTACACACGCTCTTGCATCGGATGAGATCCTTCACATCCAGTGTTATCAATATCTTCTCAAGAACACCAGGAACAAGCTCCGCCATATGAAATTAAAACCCTAGCAGACTCGTTGAACCAGAATATAACAATGTCTTTAAAACAAAATTTTATTATTCTCGTAGATTTAAGGATAACAAAATTTTGGAAACAACCCAACAAGTATTCCAAGCCCAACTACAAGACAATAGTCCAAGCCCAAACACGAATGTTGTCATTTGTCCAAAATTGAGTTTCAATAAAAACTTAAGTAGGTCTCGATGGGTCTAGGTGCATAACCTCATGGGTCTAGTTGGGTCTGATTGTATAACCATGGGTCTCGCACGGATAATGACTAAAACATAAAAAGTTAAAAACACAAATACACAATTCGTGTGACGATCCTTCTTTTCATCCGATTCTCAATTCTTATATTCTCAATTCTCAACTCTCAACTTAAATCGGCAAGTTCAATCATTCAATTTATATTATATATTCATAATGATTTAATTATTAACATTGTGTTTAAAAATCAGTTAAATATAGATGGGTCTGATTATTATTTGGGATTATATTGCTTGTGGGGTGTTTGGGAGTGCTTGTAATTTAGGGCTATTTAGGATTGAATATCATTTAGGTGGTGTTTGGGGATGCTTATTGTTTAAGCTTTTTAGGACTTTTTGGGAGTGCATATTATTTGGGACTGCTTAGGATTGCTTATTGACTTAGGGGGTGTTTGTTTCAGCTTATATAGTGGGCTTATGGCTTATATGGTTTTCGGCTTATATTTCATAAGCTCACTTTTTGTGGCTTTTTTTTAACTTTCCAGCTTATATAAGTTTCTTACTTCATTTTAAACTTATATAAATCAAAAACTTTGAAAATAAGCCGCAAAAAATGAGCTAATGAAACATAAGCTGAAAACCAAATAAGCCATGAGCCCACTATATAAGCCGAAACAAACACCCCCTTATTGTGATGTTTGCGATTGAATTTTGTAAAGGCGATGTTAAGGATTGCTTATGTTTGATCTTTGTAGGTTTTTATATAACAGTTTCCTAAATATGTGATTTCTTATACGTTATTATTTTTTGTTAACCATTAGGCTAATATGTGAGATAAGTAGAAAACGCTCAACAACTAAATATGGATGACGGTGATGATTTAGAAGATGCTAGTTCATCAACAACGAGTAAACAATTTTCGAATGTGTGGGAATATTTTGAAATAATACCGGTAGTAGGACCTGATGGGATTAAAAGAGCAACTTGTACACACTGTAAGAAGGTTTTGTTGTATGAACATGGAACGTCTAACATTCGGCGTCATATACGTAAATGTTTTGGTGTTGACTTAAACAACAAGGCGATTGCCCCACCGCCGAAACGTATTTGCTTAGATCAAGCTAAGTTTAGAGAGAAATTGGCAGTTTCTATTATCAAACATAACTACCCCTTTAGTTATGTTGAACACGAGGGAACAAGAGACTTGCACACGTTTTTACACCCGGATGCAAATCCCATATGCAGAAACACAGTAAAGAAAGAAGTCTTAAGTATATATGAAAGAGAGAAACTGAAGATTAAAAGGGAGTTAGAAAAGATAAAAGGTAGAATTTGTTTAACATCGGATTTGTGGACATCTGTTACTAGCGATGGTTACATGACATTGACTGCCCACTATATTGACGAAAGCTGGGTTCTAAGAAAGAAAGTGTTGAATTTTAGAGTGATTCCCCCTCCTCACACGGGATCTCTTTTGGCACATAGTGTGATTACTTTTTTGAGAGAATGGGGAATCGAAAACAAAGTGTTTACCATCACATTAGATAACGCAACGAATAATAATGGATTAGTGGATTGTTTGAAAGATCAATTAAGTTTAAATGATGCGTTATTTTGTGATGGGGAATTTATGCATGTTCGTTGTTGTGCACATGTGTTGAACTTAATTGTACAATCCGGCTTGAAAGTCATTGAAGAATCCATCGAAAAGGTGCGAGAGTCGGTGAAATTTGTGAGAGGAAGTGCAACTAGAAAGACAAAGTTTGCTGAATGCATCGCACGATGCAATTTACAATGTGGTAAACATGTGCGACAAGATGTAGTTACAAGATGGAATTACACATATTTGATGCTTGATTGTGCATTGGCGTATCGTCGTGCATTTGTTCTATTAGGGAAATTGGATAAAACGTTTAAGACATGTCCAACACCAGATGAATGGACAAGGATAGAAGCAATTGCCATGTTTTTAAAACCTTTTTATGATATCACGAAGCTATTTTCTGGAACTTTATATTCTACATCAAATCTTTATTTTCACAATGTCTATAAAATTCAAAAGGCTATTCAACGTCATATGTTGAACCCCGACCGTATTATAAGTGGAATGGCAAGAGACATGAAAACAAAGTTTGATAAATATTGGGAAACATATACCATGGTTTTGTCATTTGGGGCCATTTTGGATCCACGATATAAATTGAATATTGTCGAGTTTTACTTATCAGAACTTGGTATGGAGGGTCCATTACTCATAGAAAAAGTACATAGTGTTGAGAATGGGTTGCACAAGTTATACGGTGCATATGAGGTACAACCAAATGTAATGCGGGATTCGACTAAAGGGCCAAGTTCAAATGTTGGAGAGGGGAGGTTGTGTCATGACGTCGAAGATGATTTGCCAGAATTTGAGACATTTCAAAGTCAATATAAGTAACCAATACAAAAATCGCAACTAGATCAATATCTTTTTTTATTTTTTTAGAACGGCAACTATTATAAAACCAACTAGCAAGAAGCTAGAAAAAGAATTACAAAGAGATCAAATAGGGGTGTTGCAACCAACTATCCCAACTAAAAGTACAATTACATCTAGAAAGGCACCAAGTGAAAGAGCGCGAAACAATATCGTCAAAAATAACATCTTTACGAGGGGCTTTCTGACGAGAAGAGCAACTGAATTAGAAAACATCCATACGATCCACCTAGTTATATAATGAAACTCCTTTCAGAATTCTTTAATTTTAGAGCTTAATCAGATGGAATTGAACCAATTAAGCCAATTCAGCAATGAACCAAGGGGGAGTCCTGATAGATTTCCACCAGCGGCAATACGGCCTGACGATATCCGTATAGTCAATCTACAACTGAAAAGAACATGTGCGAGGATCTTACTGAGCAGAGAGAAGCAAAGCGGAATAAAAACATCAGAAACTATAGGAACGCTGATGTTGTAAATGGATCGAGTAGGCAACCGATCCAGGAAAACTTCCAAGCAAAAACATTTATTTTTATTGGTAACATATTTAACCCATCGAGTAGCAGTAGGGGGGCTTTCGGCGAAGAAAACATTATCAAAAAAGAATGCGACTCTTTGACCCGAAAAATCACCTTCCCCATTTAAATCCCACACCATCTATCCTTATATTAGACACAATGTCCTTCAATATATGTTGGAAGAAGAGCTAATGAGAAGATTAACCCCTCCTCTAACTGACGACCAAAGAGAAGTGGTACCGATAATTGCAGTTCTCAGCCACCGTACATTCTTTATTAATCTCCAAGCATAAATTCGTGAAACATAACACGAAGTTGAGTGTCACCAATCCAAACTTCATTCCAAAATTGCGTGCGTAAACCACGGGTACCCACACGAATATGACAGTGAGAAATCAGGTCCACACCGCGATCTTTAAGCATATGCACCTCCCGAATAATGGATTTCCAAGTCGAGTAACGAAACAGAGATAATTTATCTAATGAGGAGCCATGCATAGACATGATGAGACGACACCACAATGAATTATCCCGTGATATGAATCTCCAAACCATTTTTGAAAAGCAGCGCTCCATTTTTAAAGCATAAACAACTGAGGGGACACTAAACCTCCATACTTTTTGGACGCTTAAGAACCTTGGCCCATTTGATCCACACTATTTCCTCTCGTCGCATTGAACACCATTGGAAACATTTCTAGTATGGATCCAGTCGTTTTGTAACACAGACTTAGGAAACCTTATAGTATGGCATATTATTATAGGTGTCGACCAAGAACCGACTATTTAAAGAGCGTATAGACTTCTCTATATGATAAAGTTTTGTTTATAAGTTTCCATTTAGATAGACGAGCTTAAGTTTACCTAATCGTATCGTTCCCATGCCTGAAGATTCGAGCTTATGACCTCCAACATCACCACCCAAGTATTTAAAAGGGGTTTCATAGCGAACAACCAAAAATTATTAAAGCTGCAACATTAACATCCTCACTTCGAATCCCGACTCCAAGAAGGTGACTTTTCAATTTTGATGCCTTTAAAAATCCCCGCCTCGATGGCCCTAGATAATGAAAGATGAAGAGACTCCATATTAGATAAATAAGGTATGGGGCCCAAAGCGATTCATTGATTCAACCTTTACATTGAAATTGGAATTCGGACGTTGGACTACCAGTAAGGAGGACCGACCGTAGCTATACCAGAGTTGTAACAAACCCTGAATCCATGAGCACATTTGGAACTCGAATCAAAGCATCTAAGCACTTTCTTCTAAAAATCCCACCTTATCGAATCATAAGCCTTGGCAAAAATCAACTTTTAAACTACATGGCTTGTTGTTCTTATTGCTTTTGCCACCTAGAATGTAATTCATTTTATGATTAAACGGGCCATCAATGTATTTACCTATTAGGAAAGGATAACGCCGTCTGTTGAACATCCGATATAAGGACAAGAGATGATCGTCGAAGTCGATGTGGCATAATTTTTTTGGTGTTCATCCTTGTAAAGACTCACGATCCTAGCTAATTGGACGATAATCATTTACGAACTTAGGATCATGTTTTTCGGTATGAGGAGCATGAAAGAGGAGTTGCATTCCTCTAGAAAAATAAATAATGGTCAAAAAACCATTCCACAGCAGCACAAAAATCAGATCCTAAGTGTCCCAGAACTTTTTGAAAAAACTCAAATGTGATAACCCGTCTGGTCCCAGGAGATTTATTTCTCTCCTCACGCCCCATACAGCATTACGCACGTCATCTATGGAGTTCGGAACTCTCCAACATGTCCATCTGATCAGAAGACAATCGATAAGGAAGGTATAATTAGTTTACATTGTTGGCAGCCGGGGCTCGAAACCGAATAGCAAAATGCAAACCGAATTCTTCTTTGACACGACGGGGTTTCATCCACCCATTCACCATCAACATAACAACTTTAATAGCCGAATGAGCTAGTTTATGGTTTATGATTCCATGAAAAAAAAGTTTGAGTTTTCATCGCCCTCAATAGCCCATCTGAATCTTTGCTTTTCGCACTATAGTCTACGAGCGTCGGAAGACCTTAAGTTCTGTATTTTTTAATTATATTTAACCGCGTCTGAGATTCATCATTTACGCCCTCTTGTATCAATAAACTTTGTCATATGACACAGCTTGTGAACGGAGATTCCACAAGACGACCAGATTGATTCTTTTTGCATCATTATCCCATGAACGTATCTTCTTTTTCAGGATTTGTAATTTTATTCTTGATCGAACCATCTTATTTTTATCATCAAGATCCATATTATTCAAGTTTTCATCACCATTTGATCGAAGCCCTGCTAGCTAAACCTATGAGTGGTAAACCTGAAAAGGGAAGGCACATAAGCAGTGACCCTCACGATGTAGATTGGTCTATGATCGACGAGGTGACATATCAAGGTAAAAATACCCAAAAGTAGAGGGAAAAAAGAGACGTAAACCATCCGAAACAAAAAAATGTTCTAATTTACTCATCTTCTTAGCCGACTGAAGAGACCAAGTATAAGTAGTACTCCTTCTAATTGGATTTTAAAAGGAGCCCGAGTTGATATAAAATTATTAAAGTCAATTATCACCTTGCGTATTGACAATGAACTCAAAACGATCCTCCGTATGATTAACTTCATTAAAAAGGCCCATACCATACAATGACACAACCCAACGGCTGATAAGGGACGAAATGTAAGCTCCATACGAACGCTTTGCTAGTTTAGGACTGAGGGGCATATATAGACACCACATGTAATTCGCCTGATTAGAAACCATGACCCATAAAAAGCTACAAAATTGTTCGAACAACCTGTGCTCTTTAACGGAATAAGATACTTGGATCCATACACATCAAAATACACCAGCGTGAAATTCCTAACTGCTTCCGTAATAGTTATACTCGAACTTATAGTTACCCCATAACACTTTAACTCTATATCAGAAAACAATCCACTTGGTTTCTTGAAAGAAAGGAAATTCACCTTATTTCTTATTGTTTAACTCCTTAATCTAATTTTCTTAGCCTGGAATCCTAGGCCTTGAACGTTTAACGTTATACAATTCATTTGAAACAACCGTGAGGGGGATCCTTTTGCGATCAAATAATTTTCTCCATGTCATTCATACATCCTTCCATAGTGAAAACCCCTTAGATTGGCCAACTTTTTATTTCGTCTTTAATCTTTAATACGAGCCACCTGCTTTTTTTTTTGGAATCGATACTAGGGGAAGCATGTTCATTAAGGGGTTGAGCATCCTCCAAAACGCGAGAACTGAGACCTTCCGAGCGACGTTTAGACAAAGAATTTTCCATACCTTGAACCTCCTGTGCATCAACATGTTGGAATTCTCTCTCAGGTGTAAATCCAGGTGGGAAAGGAATACTTGAATCCAAACCAGAATTTGCCTCGCCTTTGTCACGTTTATTAAGAAGATTGTAAAGGTTAAATGGATCGCTAGAATTCTCCTTCTCGTTGGGTGACAGATTCTGAGTATGTTCATGCCCCAAAGAATCAGCCTTATCATCAAAAACTGTATCAGACACACCTTCAATATCAGTTTCGTCGTCCAAATTCATCTGCTTACTAATGTCACCATTTATCTCTTCAGCACCGTTAACGGAATCGTCCTCAGAATAATCATCAACTTCCTTATTATCATTAAACGTCGGAGACCAGACGAATAACTCCTTAGCTCTTATAACAAAATTTTTGCCTCGAACAATAATCTTGAATTTCTCAAGAATATTGTCCTCAAGTTTCGTCTTAATACAGATACGTTTACGAGCAAAACAATCCTCCTTGTTATCTTCAAGTTCTATCACCTCACCCCAACGGGACCCAATCTTAGAGAAAGTAGGTCGCGACCAGGCGTGTAGAGGGACTCCCTCTATATCAATCCAAACAATCCGCTCCCTAGATACAAAATCCGGCTGGGCCTTACATAATTGACTAAACCAAGACGCAACACCAACATGTTTCATAAATCTCATTTTGGTCTGGACCGATGTCAGCTCAATCATAACCCATAGGCCACCCAAATACGCAAGCCTCACATGCTGGAAACCCTCATTCGATAAAAGAACGCGTAAGTTATTAATTGAAGAAAAATCCTTGACTTCCCCCATAACAAAATTATCAAGGTCACGTTCCACCACACATTCATCATCCAAGACCATGGCAGGAGACGAGGCTATATGATTAAAAGTATTAGGGTTACCTTTTAAAACCGAAGCAAATGAAGAAGCCCCATTAGCAGCAGGTCTAGTTGAAATATTTGGCCGA
This sequence comes from Tanacetum coccineum, assembly GCA_026074375.1. Classification (NCBI taxonomy): domain Eukaryota; kingdom Viridiplantae; phylum Streptophyta; class Magnoliopsida; order Asterales; family Asteraceae; genus Tanacetum; species Tanacetum coccineum. The sequence continues at coordinate 26,485 of BQNB010031018.1, forward strand.
GAGGAGTGGATTGGAGGACGATCAAACCGAGCAACATTTGCGTGTAAATGCATGCGGCCAATCCATAAAGTACACAGGTTACCCACAAGTCGATCAACATTATCAACCTTAATAAATCGAACAAACGCAAACCTTTTCCCCGCTTTCGATTTGCGATTAGGAATGAAAACATCAACAACAGTCCCATAACCTTTACACACCTCCCATAGATCTTTAGATGTAGTGTTGTCCGGGAAATTCGTAACAAAAATAGATTTGGAGATCAACCGTGTGTGGTCGACGTTACTGCGAGCCCGAGCCGCCATAAGAAAAAAAGGAAAATTATCTTGAAACCAATGGAATAGTAATCGAACACCAATGCAACTAGATCAATATCTAGATGAGCCTAAACTTGATAAAAATCAAAAGATCGATATTCTATAATTTTGGAAAGAATACCAAGTAAGGTATCCGGAGTTGACACTTATGGCTCGAGATATATTAAGTATTCCAATTACAACAGTTGCTTCAGAGTCTACTTTTATCATAGGTGGTCGGATTATAAGCAAATATCAAAGTTCCCTGAGTTCAGAAAATGCTGAAGCATTGTTGTGTACTCGCGATTGGCTATTTGATCTAAAAGGTATATACTTTTTTCATTCTATTTTCAATTTTGCATGCATTGATATATTAATATGTTTATAATAGATCGTATTAATTTGTGTAGAGGAAGATGAAATTGATGAACAAGAACTAATAGAGGATATTGAAAAGTTGATTGAACCCTCTAGTAAGGTAAGTTTACTTACCTGAACTTGATTTATACGAAGAGTTCATGTGCTGTGCCAGAAACTGTCTTTTTTTCTTCCTGCAACTGTTCACTCATGTCATCATTATAGTGATACAGATTGTTGTTAAGTGATGATCACTTAACATTTCTGTCGGTTGGGTCAAGGAAGGCTAACAAATTGCTAGTTTCCTCCTTGTGTGTCACGTATGTGTGCGTGGATTTTGTATATGACACGCCAACTTTTCTTTAGTAGACTTAGCATCTGCGTTGATTGGCACCAAACATCCCAACGACATCCGTCCAAAGGTTTCTGCCCTTATATCACTGTTAACATCGTGCTTGACTACAGGGCGTTTCCCACTTTTTGCTGACTAACCCACGGGTTGAGCCCACTACACTCTGTTTTTAGGAAAGTTGGCATAGCCACATTAGCGTTGTTTACATTTACACCATGCAACAATTAACCAAATCACATTTTAGCCACCTCTAAAAGTCTGTTTATTAATAAGTCATTCGAGTATATTTGGAAAAACTGGCTATAGATGATATTGGCTAGAGATGATGCACTATCTCGCCTGCATAAACCACAATATTGCCTATTTTGACCTAGTGATACACCATTCGAGTACTTGTAACTTGTAAGTTAGTTCTCGTCATGGTACCTTACCCATGGCCAACTAGAACGTTTCTATGGAATGTGAGTGAAGTCTTGGCCTTATGAGAGACGACACATCTTGGGCCGATCCCATAAAACTTTTTAGATAAGCATGCTCGAATAGGAGTACTACTAGGCTGGGTTATTTCAAGAGAAGTACTTAATTGGCCGCTAAGAGCAAAGTCGGGAATAGTATAGTTGTCTGTGAGCGAATGTTAAAGATGAGATAGAGTTTTTGTTTGTATAAAGCGTATGGCAGAATGACTATTGGTGTAGCTTGGAAATGTATACTTAAAAAGACACGATTAAAAAATTAGTGTGGAAACACAATTATATGTAAATGAGTCACAATTGATTGATATATGTAAATGAGTCAAAATTGCCACCTCATGCATTTCATGTTCCATATTGATCTTCTATTGCTTTATACTAAACAATTAGTATTAAGCGTTGTGCATCCTGCAGCGTCTTCAGATCCTAAGGCGTTGTGCATCTCTAGTTTGGCTGTTAGAATACTTGCGACTTTTTTTAATGCTACTATGCTAGTAGGAAAAAGTTTCTAATGTCGAACTTCACATTCACAATAATAGCTAAAATGAAACATCAGTCCAAAGAAGTTGAAGGTATATACTTATCAAATACACTAATTATTCTAGTTACAGTTATTAAGAAACAGTTGCTAAATGAAAGAATAAGTGAAGGATTATGCTATTACATTCTCTAGAAATCCTTAAGCAACTTTCGGACTTGTTTGAGTGTGACAAAGAGCACAATAGTAAATGGTCCCTGTCTCGATATCGTAGGAATGAACCCCTTGTAAAGTGCCATCGGTCCTTCTGCTTTAACAGTTCTCATGGCGCAATCTACTGCTCCCGTGTATGGTGGAGGCTTTCCGGCCATCTGCTTGCCACGGCTGCACCTATCCCTCCCGCAATCAGTCCCGCACTTATTTTTTGCCATAATAGAATAATCTCGTTTTTTGGATCAGTCCATTTTGTGTTCAGAGACTCCTTTGGCAGACCTGTAATTCTATAATTAAAATATAAGTTAAGTTCTAAATTTGCGTCTGCTGCGTGACTGAATTTTTTTTCCTACCGTGTGTTTTGGGTTTTAGTATTTATGTGGATGCTATCAGTTCTGCGTATTAAATATTTTTTGAACTCTTATGCAGGTGATCATTGGTGGTTTGCTCAGGCACGTGCAACTAAGGAGAAATATGTTATGATAATGTTTTACCAAAAACTTGAACTCTTTTTGCGTTCTTCTTTCAGTAGCAGATTGGGTTAAACGGTGGTTATGCTGAGCTAGATTACAATTTCTAAAGTGGGCTGGTTTTATGTCTTCATTTTATATGTTTCTGCATTTTATATGTTTCTGTGGAAGTTTGTTACATTTGAAAAACGGCCATGATGATTTTTATGTAGATCGAGTTAGATTAGTCCAGCACTAGTAAAGGAGTGTATGTTTTTTCCGTACGATGTTTCAGTTGCATACTTTAACTTTGTTCCAGAAATGAAAGTTTGGAGTATTGAATGTACTATACAACTATTAGTTGTGTTATCACAATACTGATCATTTATGATTGTGTGACATTTTCGATTTTTTAACCCGTGTTACTTTGCAAATTCTTCTCTTTTATATATAAATACTTGTTTCCGTCCAGAAAAATAATGTTGAACAATATTTGTCTAAGTTAATAGGAATTGCATGATTAAAACGAGAAGTGCTTAAAAAACCCAACCTTCTCTTAAAAGACTCATCTAGACCCAAACCCATCTAGACCCGACCCATCTAGACCCAAACCCATCTAGACCCATCCTCTTAAAAGACCCATCTAGACCTAAACCCATCTAGACCCATGACCCGACTCAACTATTTTGCCAGCTCTATATCCTTAAATATTACTGTAGTATTTGCTAACATGTTTATTATCAATATACTTTAATATTGATTTATTACACCTAAAAAAATCAGTAGCGTGCATCAAGTTTGAAAGAGGATATGCAGTTATGCACGTGCATACGTTAGGTCTTAGGTATGTTCGCCTTTGTTTAATTATCACACCTTCTGTAAATACGAATCTTAAACAAAGAAATTTCATGCAAGTACCTAACTGAGCAACTATGTATCTTAAAATTTCCTAAAAAAACGACATGTAAATCTTTAAAAACACACACATATGTTGAGAAAAGTGACACCGGACTAAAGCAAAACCACAGCTAAAATATGAAATGCAATAAAATATGACACACGGATTTAACATGGAAAACCACAATAGAGTAAAAACCACGGGCAACGAAAGATACGTTTTACTGTGTAAACTAGGAGTTACACATTCTCTCTAGTCACAAGGATAATACAAATCTTTATCTCTTGTAACTAGGAAATAACTAAACTCTCTAATTCTCAAAGATACTACTAGGAGAAGAATACACTATGTGTAAAGAAAGAAATGAGAATGGGATGCTTGAATTGAGTTGCCTGGTTCCCCTTTTATAGGCACGTTTGGAGCCAAATAAAATGAAGGGATACACTCTTTCCTTTCATTCAAAAGACACATGCCCTTTCCCAAGAGGCAAATGGCCTTTCATGTCTTACAATCTCCCACTTGAAGATTCGATTGAAGCTTAATCAATCTTCACATCGTTATCCTTCCTTGCACTTCCATGTTGCTTACGTTTCTGTTAGGCCGCATGAGGATCGGCACCATATAAACTTGTCACCATTGATTGTTTTCGTTAGGTAATCTGCCATGTTATCATCAGTATGAATCTTCTGCATATCCACGTTTCCTTCTTCCACTTTCTCACGAACGAAGTGATACTGAACTCGTATATGCTTTGTCTTTGAATGAAATGCTGGATTCCTTGCAAGATACAAGGCACTCTGGTTGTCACAAAATAGAGTAATTTTCTCTTGTTTATGTCCAAGTTCTTCCAACAACATCTTCAACCATACTGCTTCTTTACTGGCTTGAGCAGCTGCAACATATTCTGATTCTGTTGTTGACATCGCCACAACTGATTGCAGTTTTGAAACCCAACTTACAGTTCCACCAGAAAGTGTAAACACATACCTAGTGGTTGATTTACTTCCGTCAAGATCACCCGCGTTATCAGAATCAACATATCTTGTGACAATTAAATTCAAATCCCCAAAACATAATGCAACATATGAGGTTCCTTTGACGTATCTAAGGATCCTCTTCACAGCTTCCCAATGCTCTCTACCAGGGTCCGCCACGTACCGACTTACTACTCCCACTACATGTGCAATGTCGGGTCATGTACAAATCATCGCGAACATTAAACTTCCCACTGCTAATGCATACGGTACTCGAGACATCCCCCTCCTCTCTTTTTCACTGGTAGGACTTATCTTGGAGGATAACTTGACATCAGTAGGAAACGAGGTTGATATCGGCTTACAATCTTGCATATTGAACCTTTACAAGATTTTCTTCACATAACTCTTCTGTGAAAGCCAAATTTTCCTACTAACTCTATCTCGATGAATTTGCATCCCCATAATCTTGTTTGCGAGTCCAAGGTCTTTCATCTCTAATTCCCTAGCCAGTTGGGCCTTCAATTTATTGATGCGATCTTTGTTGGGGCCTGCTACCAACATGTCGTCAACATATAACAGCAAAATGATAAAATCATTATTTCCAAACATCTTGAAATATGCACAAGGGTCTGCATGTAGTCTGTCATATTCAAGGCTCCTGATGAAAGAATCAAATCTCTTGTACCAACACCTCGGCGCCTGCTTTAAACCATACAGAGATTTGTTTAACCTACAAACCAAGTTCTCTTTTCCTTTTTGTTTAAAACCTTCTGGTTGGAGCATGTAAATTTCTTCTTTAAGATTTCCTTGACGAGATACGGTTTTTACATCTAGCTGCTCTAGATGTAAATCATATGTAGCACACAATGCCAGAACCACTCGAATTGTTGTCATTCGAACCACAGGAGAAAAAATTTCATTAAAGTTGATTCCTTCCTTCTGAGCATATCCTTTAACCACCAGTCTTGCACGATACCTCTCCACCTGATCATCGTCGTTTTTCTTAATCTTATACACCCATTTGTTTCCAATGGGTTTTCTACCTCCGGGTAGTGGCACTAGTTCCCACGTTTTGTTCTTATGAAGGGCTTCAATTTCTTCTTGCATTGCTTCCTTTCAGAACGACGCATCTGGATTATTCAGTGCTTCTTGAAGAGTTGATGGTTCTCCCTCCTCTATAAGAAGACAATATGCAACGTTGCTCTCCATAACATAATATGAGTGCCACCCTGGACGTCTTCTTTCACGATTAAGACTACGGGTTGCTGGAGCTTGAGACTGATCTGTCTCATTCACCTCGTGCTGTGGTACGGCTTCAAAAGGATCATTCAACTGAAATTCCTTTTCCATCTGTATTAATGTAGTTTCTCTTGTAGTGCTATCACCTTCTTCATTTTCTTGAATTTTGTCTTTCATAAAGACAACATCTCTACTGACGACTACTTTGTGGGCAGTAGGGTCCTACAAGCGATACCCCTTTACTCCGTCAGCGTACCCCAAGAACAAACATTTTCTGGATTTCGGATCCAGTTTTGTAGTTTCTTGGGAATTGTACATCACATACACAGGACTTCCAAATATATGAAGGTCTGAATAGTTGATTGGCTTTCCCGTCCACATCTTCATCGGTGTCTTCAACTCAACTGCAGTTGAAGGTGAACGATTTATCACATAACAGACGGTATTTACTGCTTCTACCCAGAACGATTTTCCTAAGCTTGCAGTTGCCAACATTGCTCTTGCTCTTTCTAACAAGGTTTTATTCATCCGCTCTGCCACTCCATTCAGTTGAGGAGTGTATGCTGTTGTGAACTGCCTTTTGATTCCTTCTTGCCTGCAATAAGTATCAAATTCATCACCAGTGTATTCCCCTCCATTATCCGTCCTCAAACACTTGATCTTCCTTCTAGAATCAAGTTCAACCCGCGCTTTGCAAACTTTAAAAACTTCAAACACATTAGACTTCTTCTTGATTGGGTACACCCAACATCTCCTGGAATAGTCATCAATGAAGGATACAAAGTACTTTGCTCCTCCCAGGGATAAAATCGGTGCTTGCCATACATCAGAGTGAACTAATTCTAGAACATAGACACTTCTAGAATTTTATGTCTTGAACTTCAGGCGATGTTGCTTGCTGATAACACAGTGTTCACAGAAAGGTAAAGAATAAATCCTTATCTCTTGTAAATAGGAGAGATACACCAATTCTCTAATAGCCTCAAATACTAGAAGATAGAAAGAGATACAACAACACTGCCTGTTTTTCCGGTTGTAAATAGGATGATGAAAAACAAGAGCTGAGGCTTCCTTTTATAGATACATTTTGGATCATTTACAAAAGAGCCAAAAACCCTTCATCCACTCAAAAGTCATTTGCCTTTCCATTCAGCCAATGAACTTTGCCCTTTCATGTTTAGGCCATTCGGCCTTTCACGTCTAACAACATACACATTTAGATGGCTACATTGGTGATACCAAAGATCATACACTTTACTACTCATCACTTTTCAAGAAGTGGTTCCAGACCACAACTGCGCCCCAACAACAACAGCCGTAAAAAAGGTCAAACCGGCCCAACAGCATTAGCAATGAAAAAAGAGTATTAACTAAATTTGGATTCCAATTACTAGCAGCTGACATTCCTCACACTTATTCTATTAGAATGCTTTGGGATTGATATTGCTATTAATGGAAGTTTACTTATGTACAAAGTTTATAACAATATATTTTTCATTTTAGTTGGTAAAAATGAATCTATCAACTCAGCATAAAACACACCTACTGATCAACTCACCATTATACGGGGCGTCTGATGTGATATTATGCTGATCTCTAATCGCCCTAGCGTTAAACAATATGAGCCAAATTTACAAGCCATGATATTTCCAAACTATGTTTGGTGCAAAGACTCGATCTCTAGTGTAACAAAATTTGAAGCATTGTTAACACTATATTAATTAGATCAAAGTAACACAAATGATAAAAAATCCATTGAACATAAATAACTGAATCCATCAAAACAAAGGTAATATGTAACCATCAATACATAAATAATAATGGATCTTTAAAGCACGGTCGTATTGAAGAACAAGCAAGGTTTCATGCAATCTGGTGTCATCTTCATTTCAATGTCATCATCAAACTCGGGAACTCGCTGAGGTAGCCAAAGCATCTCTCTTAATCAGCTGAAAAATCATATCAATATATAGTGAGTAAAATAGGTACAACTGAAAGACAACATATTTTGAACGGAAGGAAAATATATGACAATGATCGGCAGAAGATCAGAACATCACATGGACTAATGAGATATCAATCGAGCTTCATCGTCACATGTTTAACTAGGATTATATTGAACTTCAGTATAGTGAAAATTATTACGTACGTTTTGTCAAAGAACTTTTTTACTACATATGAAAATAGTTCAAGAATCTGTAAGGATAAAGCATGAACCATAAACATTGGTATATGTTTATAGTCTAGTTATACTATGTGTTAAAAGAAATTAGGATCATAAAATAAGAGCAGAACTTGAATTCACCTTATCGTTCGTGTTGCTAGCTATTATGAGCATCATTCTTTCTCTTTTGTCTTCCAGTAAAATGGGGAGATACCAAGCTTTGTACAAATACAGGGGAACCAATAGAATCCAAATCCTGTCTATATTTGATGTTCTCATCAAAGATACTCGTGTTTGGAACGTAATTCTTGAGGTTTTTCAAGTAGTGTTCAACATCATTATGCTTGCGGGCATGCCTTGACGGAAACGCTGTCCAAGAGTGTGGTACGTTGTAGTTTTTCATTACCCAAATAGGAGAGTGAAGATCTAAAATATAATATATGCATAAACATTCATCAATAATCCCCAGACGGCTAAACTTAGTGGCTTTATAACTTGGGTCATTGGGTAGAGGGATTTCTGTTATTTCCTCTGTAATTAAATTAAAAGAAATAATTACTTTCTTATCATTTCGATCCTTCATAAACCAGTGAAGAGCCCCATTGCATAACGTACCAATGCTGCTGAACAATTCATGATCTAGCTTTCCAACGTCTTTCCAAGCATTTGATTTTAAAGCTAGCACTTGAAAACATATTGGATTGTTATCTATCATGGACCCGACTACAACCTTGTAATCGTCGGCCGAAGAATCATAACCAAAACCCCAACACGAGTATGCACTGATCTTTAAAGTATTATAAACTCGGGACCTTTTTTGTATGTTTTTCACCTCTCTAGTAGAGGGATTGGCTACAAAAATTTCAACTCCAGCCTTAATGCATACGAGGCCATTAGCGGAACCAAGAATATAGCAATTATATTCAAGGCCAGGGCATGACATAAGGATCCTTCTATGCCCAGATTCATAATACATACGATCATTGTTGTAACCATGGTTCATATGAGCGGTAACGAAACGACTACTAGAGATTAAAGAATGCCAGAACTTACACACGCTCTTGCATCGGCTGAGATCTTTCACATCCAATGTTATCAATATCTTCTCAAGAACATCAGGAACAAGCTCTGCCATTTAAAAGTTGAAACCCTAGGGTTACCTTGTCAAGATATATAAGGGTAACAAAATTAAAAGAGAGAAGTGCAAAAATCATCTTGTGGTTTGTCAAAAAACCGTCTCACGTCTCCTCGTTAAATAATTGTCCAAAACACACCCTTCCGTCAATGTTTTGGGACACGATACATCCTTTGGACTAACGGTGAAAATTTTTTTCTCATTAATTATTAACGAGCGTCTAATTTTTAACGGTGCAACTATATAGGAGGATATTGTTGTCTTTTTGCTGCCACATGGATGATTTTTGCATTTATCTCTTAAAAAAAAGTTTTTTCGTTTTTTAATTTAAAAAAAAAACCTTTTTACATTATTATTCATAAAAAAAATTAATTTTTTTTACAAAATATTAAAAAATAAAAAATCGCACATTACAAAAATCTTATTTGTTTTTAAAAAAAATTTACTTTTTGTTTGTTTTTTAAAAAAAATTTACAAAACTTTTAAAAAAAAATCATACTTTTACAATCTTAGTTTTGAAAAAAAATTAATAATTTTGTACTTTTTAAAATGTTAGTATTTAAAAAGTACAAAAAAATTTTAAAAAGTTTTGTAAAAAAAGTGCGAAATTTAAAAAAAAAAATAAAAAGTGCGAAGTTTTTTAAAAAAATTTAAAAATTTTTGTAAATTTTTTTTAAAAAAGTTTTTAAAACTACGATTTTGGTTCGATTATTTTTAAAAAAAAATTAAATATTTTGAACTTTTTTTACAGAACTTTTTTAAAAAAATTTGTACATTTAAAAAAATAAGATTTTAATAAATACGAAAAAGATTTAAATCTTTTTCAAAAAATTTAGATTTTTAAAAGTGCGAATTTTTTTAAAAAGTTTTCTAAAAAAAGTACGAAATTTTAAATTTTTTTTAAAAATAATCGAACCGAAATCGTACTTTTAAAAACTTTTTTAGAAATTTTTTTACAAAACTTTTAAAATTTTTCAAAAAAACTTCGCACTTTTTAATTTTTTTTTTAAGATTTTGTAAAAAAAATTAAAATTTTTTACGAATAATAATGTAAAAGGGTTTTTTTTTTAAATTAAAAAACAAACAAAAACTTTTTTTTTAAAAGAGAAGTCCAAAAATCATCCATGTGGTAACAAAAAGACAACAATACCCTCCTATATAGTTGCATCGTTAAAAATTAGACGCTCGTTAATACTTAACGGAAAAAAATTTGCACCGTTAGTCCAAGGGATGTATCGTGTCCCAAAACATTGACGGAGGGATGTGTTTTGAACAATTATTTAACGAGGGACGTGAGACGGTTTTTTGACAAACCACAGTGATGATTTTTGCACTTCTCTCAAATTAAAAAGTGACATCTTGAAAAAAAGAAGCCAAAATGTAGTTTAGTGCCGTGAAGTTAGTTAAGTGGAAATTTTGAGTACCCTAAACTTTTAAAGATGTAGAATGATACCTTGAACATAACTTAGTGAAATTTCTACTACCCTATACCTACTTAACATTAACCCGTTACAAGTTTAGTGGATGTTATTTTCAAAATTACAATATTCATAGCATAACTACCAAATAAGGGAGAAATGTAGAAACGAGCTGAGTTAAGGCCGAGCTTTCCAAAGCTTGAGCTTGAGCTCGGCTCGTTTATGATCATAAGTCTCGAGCTCGAGCTCGTTTCGAGCCTTATACTTGTAGCTCGAGTTCAACTCTTAAACATATTTAATAAACTACCAGTAGTTAGTTGAGTACATTTGGCGTGAGCTCATTTATTATACTCGTTTATATATAAATGTGATAAATGCATGTATAACCTAAGGCCTGAACTCGTTTATTATACGAGCCTCAAAAATGTATCGAGCTCGGGCTTGAGCTCGTTTTAGCTCAGATCGTTTCGAGCTTTAATAAGCTTGGCTTGTTACGAGCCAAACTCGAGATGGAATCACAAGCTCGAAATGAGCTCGAGCTTGAAACTAATGACTGTCAACGAACCTTGGGCTCAACTCGGCTTGTTTCTACCTTTATTTGGTAGTTATACTAGGGATATTTTAATTTAAGGATATCATCCGTTAAATTCGTAACAACTTAACTGTTAACTGAATATAAGGTAGTAGAAACTCATGACTTATGTTGGTTTTGAAAACTCATGATTTAAAATTTGCGAACTAAACAACCCCTTAGTAAAATTCAGGGCACATGCGCATTTAAAAGTTCAAGGTGCTAAAAATTCACTTAAACAATAAGCCCAAGCCCAAGACCAAACACCCAAACACGTGAGTTGCTTTGAAATTATCTATATAATCAAAACCCGTTTGATACGTCGTCGTTTCGACGATTGCAATATACGTGGCCCAAAAACATTAAATGGTCCGGCCCACAAAAAGAAATAAAAGAGTTTACAGCCCATAAGCCCAATACTGGCCCGAATAGAAAAAAATATCTCCGCCCAATACCGGCCCGAATAGAAAAAAATATCTCCGCCGGTGAAAAAAAAAAACTTACAAAACGAACCCTCAACTTTTAACTATTTACGACTTTTTTATAGAATTGGCCCGAATAGAAAAAAATATATCCGCCCAATACCGGCCCGAATAGAAAAAAATATCTCCGCCGGTGAAAAAAAAAACTTACAAAACGAACCCTCAACTTTTAACTATTTACGACTTTTTTATAGAATTAACTTTATTTATTAAATATATAATACATATCTACCGACTCATTCAGATAAAAAATACCTCAGAATTATTTTCGAATTACGAACAAAATGAGTACAATATTGCAATGCTTCTGACATACGCACGATTTTATAAAAAATGTTGAAGTTTAATACAAATAGAATTATTTTTTTTAGAAAATGTAAATACGAAAGCTCACATACAAAAAAAAAACACAACGCCAGCATCACCCGTTAAAAAAACACAACGCCAGCATCACCCGTTGTACGTTTCTCACATTTCTTATGAAACCTACTAACGCAAAATATAACGCTCCACTGCAACGCGCGAGTTACTTATCTTGTTCATCTTATTATAACACATTAAACTAAAAATGTATCTTACACATTTCATATCTAAACACACTATACATCTTTTCAAGCAAATCTATGACTAAAAATCAAATCAGCCATTAAAATCGGCTACGTGGGCAAATCCGGAGATCATACACTGTACACTTTACGACTCCTCACCCTTTTCAAGAAGTGATTCCGAGCCACGACTACTTCCCCAAGCTTTCTCCTTCCATATCCTTTCGACTTCATCAAAAGTCAGCCCTTTAGTCTCGGGTATGAACACAAATACAAACCCAAACGCGCCCACTGCAATACCAGCCAAAATCAAAAAAGTTGAACCGGTTCCAACAGCATCAGCAATTGAAAGAAAGCTTTGAGCTACTATTAAATTCGATATCCAGTTCACGGTAGCTGACATTCCTCCACAGATACCTCTATATGATTCGGGATATATTTCTGAGTTTACGGTCCATGGAACCGGGCCCATACCTGGTGCAAAGAATGCAATGTAAAGGGCTAGCCCAAGAACAGCGAGCCAGCCCACGTTGGTGAAACCTGATGATTCAAGGAAGAATGCAACTGAAAGGAGGATCAAGGATAGGATGACACCGAATAAACTGCTTAATGCTAACTTCCGGCGGCCGAAATGGTCGATGAGGTTGATTCCAACTACTGTACCGGCTGCGTTCATTAATGCTACTATGAGGGATAGTAGAAGGGCTAACTGGTTTGAAGTGAAACCGGCCATTTGAACTATGGTTGGACTGTAGTACATTACAGTGTTGATCCCTGTAAATTGTTGAAACGCCTGCAAATTTACAAGTGTTCTTTAGAATTATAAAAAGTTGAAAGTTGTCTCAAATGTATTTTAATTAAACTAAACTACTACTATTGAAATAGGGTATATAATGGTCAAATCACTAAACTTTTAACCCACGTTTCATCCCCTAACAATGTACTGATACATCCGCGTGATGCGTACCTGAAGGCCGGCTCCAGCAAAAAACGCGAGTCTTATTTCTTTGATTCTGAAAATATCCAAGTAACTGATGGCGATCTTACGTTGTTTTTCTTCCTCTAAGTTATTGGAAAGCTGGTCAAGTTCCTCTTCTAACCGATATGGATCATAAATCTTTGACAGCACAACAATGGCCTCGGATTTGCTCTTCTGTATAACATACAGACACACCATTACATACTGAAGAATAAAACGGGCAGAGGAAAGACGGGAGTTTTGATGTAACTGTTTTTAATTTTACCTTCATGTATAGCCAACGTGGAGACTCGGGTAACAACAACATTAAAAAAAATTGAACAATAGCTGGGACCGCAGCTACTCCAAGCATCCACCGCCATGTCCCGGGAACCTGTTCAGGAGTATTAGTGGAATCAGATCAGAAAGTTTGATAATTATTATTAAAAATAAAGTAAAACGAATCATAGGAGGAGAAGTATATGCAGTATATAATTATAAGTCATGTTTATAATCTCATATGATCAGATCAAAAATTAGCCCATTTAAACCCACATTAAAAAAACTACCCGTTTTGACCGTTAAACCAAGTATGATAAAGCAAAGAGAATCTAACCTCAGTAAAAGCGAGATTAACGAGATAAGAAAGAAACTGTCCAGCAGTGATCATAAGCACATTGGTGCTTACAAGACCACCACGTATTTCAGATGGGGCAGCTTCTGCAATATACATTGGAGCAGTAACAGATGCTACACCAACACCCAACCCAACCAATAGCCGACCAAGTATAAGTACATATGGGTCCGGTGCAGCAGCCATGACTAGGGACCCAATTGCAAAAACTACATCCGCAAGAAGAGTGGCTCTTTTACGCCCGTATGCATCATTTATCCACCCACCAGCAGCAGATCCTATCATTGCTCCCACTAAAGCCATGCTAACAATCGTCTCCTGTATATACAGAATATTAGAATTGTCAAACATTCAAACGACTTATTATTACAACTTTAAATGCCAGAAAGACATCGAAAAAGTATCTCCAAACACTACTCAAGTCACATTTTCAATTTCAAAACACACATCCAAACACTATCTAAATTTTATTGGTAGAAAGAGAATGTTCAGGTTAATACTTGACAAAAGGATTCGTGGTTATTATATTAGCTTGTTGTACCTGTACGAGACTACTTTTTTCGACTGCCTCAAAATCATCACGGATGTACAGAAGCGCACCAGATATGACCCCTGAAACAAATGATTCGGCATCAGATAATCGAGCATGACACTTGAGTAGAACTATTGATTATAAATATATCAGTGGACCAAAGGAGCATTAGCACACCATTTAGACTCGATGGATAACATTTAAATTAACTAATACAATGATAAAATACATCACCAACCAGATAATCTACCATATAAAGGACCGTGTTAATCATATTAACAGCCACCATAACAGGAACCCAAACAATACCCCCCACTAAGGCACATAAAGTTTATTTTCATATTAGTTACAAACGTACAATTTTCCTTAGGCGACTACAGCTATTTTATGTATAACCCAATAACAAAGTTTCTTTTTTTCCTTCTTTTTTTGGGGGGGGCAATACTAAATTATTACAATATGAAGCGAATGACCACATCTCTTAGCTCGCTTGTATAGCTAGTCCATTTAACCTCAAAGCAAAAAAGTTAAAATACCATTTTCGTAACCCTTGTGGTCTAGCCTGATACGACAATAACATCATAATCAAAGTCAGAAACTTCATATCCACCACTAAAACTGACATTCTTTAACCTTAACTCAAAAACAACAAAAACAATCACATCCTAACTGATTTAGACGTAACTCAAAGTACGTCACGGTATGTCTCATTAAACCGAAATACAAGATTTGGCAATCTACAAAACATGTTCCAACTTCCAACGGTCCATTAACTAACATAACAACAAAGGGTACCCCTATTGGTACCCCTAGCCCATGAATAGTGCCAATAAGGTACAAAATATTCTTTTTTTATAATGCAACCCAGTTTTTTATTAGTTTCTGTTCCGTAATTTTTGACAGTTTCATACTTTTGACCTGTTAAACTTTATATTTTTCGTTCCGTTTTTTCCGTGTCACAGTTTTATAACATATACAAAATATAAAATTATAAAAATAAAACTCGGAAGGTACAAATGATGATTTATAAGCCAACAACAAAATACCGGTTAAAGGAATATTCAACTTGACACAAACCGTCTAATTGTCCTATTGTGTGTAGTTGTTGTCACGTCAACATCACATGTTAGTCTCATCATTTAATACACACAATAGAAAGATAAACAAGTTTATGTATTACACGCTACTCTTTAGCGTGTATCAAACTTTTTAATCTTTTTACTGTGTGTACTTTTTTCTAAACATGACAAATTTATCTCACATGTCCTATATAGGACTTGAACCTACAACTATTTGGTTCGGAGTTTCTCGCACAAGATGAGATACCAACAAGACGCGAGCTTTTTTGTTATTGTGTGTACTAAATTACAGTTGTCACGTCAGCATCACATCAAACACTGTCAAGTCAGATATCAACACAAAACAAACAACACATATAAATATGAATAGAATACCTGTATCATAACCAAAAAGAAGACCACCAATACCAGCAACAAGAGTTAATCCCAAAACATAACCATTACTAAAATAAGTAATCTTCTTGTCCACGTCAGCATCTATATACCCCGAACTCCCCGGAAATGATTCAATCGTCATCAAATTCACTCCCAAAAAAAGAAGCCCAAAACTTATAATAAAAAATTAAATTTTAAAAAATACCCTTTTCAATTGAGTATCAAACAAACAATACCCACTTGACAGATTTTCAAGAATCACAATACTAGAAATGATTTTTTTAACTTTCTAATAATGGGAAGTGATGAAATTTGAGATTTTGTGCTATGAGATTATTCTTTTCTGTTGTCTGATATTTAAAGGTGTTTGTGAAGGGGTGTTTGACTAAAGTGACAGGCGGGTGAGTCACGGTAATGTAATTTTTTGTTTGGTTGTTTGTCATATTGCCCAATTTTTTAAAGCAACTTTGGGAAATATCTTAAAAAGTGAAGTTAATAAAATGATATTTTGGTGATAACCCAAAAAGACGGGTTTCGGGGGTTGTGGTTTCGTGTTGTGTTGTACTTAGTTGACGAGATTGAGAGCTGGGTGATAGCGGGTGAATTCGAACTTGAGTCGTATCTATAGGAGATACGGAACTAATATCATGTTTGGTACCTATAATACATGGTATTTATGTTGAAAAAATCTGTTTGCCCGTTTGGTCCTTAAATAATGGGGACTTTCACACGGGTTTTTTTTTTTGGCATTGTTGTTACCCGTTTGGTCTCTGGAGCACCGTTATGTCTAACGACAGTTATCTACGTCGTTATCTAGGCCACGTCGCCCTTCCACTGAAGGGCACAATCGTCTTTTCACTCTAAATTTTGATTGCGTTTTTGGTCCCTCAACACAAGGGGTCTACAGTGACCTTTACCGTTCTCTTTTTTTGTCGTTTTGCGCTCACATGGTTAGTCCCTCGGGTCTCTTTTTTTCTCCCAAGCCTATATATATTCCCGCCTATTTCCTTTTCCACCCAACTTGTCATAAAACCCGATTGCCACCCTATAAATAAATCGTTACAATCCTACTCTTTTTCAAAAAAAATGGCATGTATCAAGGAGATTGCAAAGGATGCAAAGCTTATTAAAATTGAAGATCAATTGCTAGTCTTAATCAAGAGACAAGTGGAGACTGAGTTGATGCTTGAGGAGAAGTTTTGAGATCTATGTGAGAAGGTGTCTAACTTTGTTAAAGAAAGCGAAGACGTGGTAAAGGAGGTTGAAAGGTTAAGTTGTAAAGCTGTGACGAAGAAAATTGTTCGTTTGTTGAGACGTGAACAAAAGCATGATTTGCATAAGATGACGCGTCTCCAGGTGATGGTGAATGAATCCCATTTTAGTGTTCATGAGAAGCATACCTTTGTTAGTAAGATGAATTTAGGGACATTGGGTTAGGTTTTGGTTGGTATTTGGTTTGCGGTGGTTTACTTGTTTTGTCGTTTTTTGAGTATGTAATTATGGTTGTTACCATATTTTAAGGTTTTCAAATGATTGGTATTTTTTGTTGATGTGCAGCATTAATTGTTGTTGCATCTTTATCTCGTGATGTTCAACTTCCCTGAAAAAAGTAACAGCTTTCCATGCACGCATACCCTTTTTAACCTTTAACTCGTCAATAATAACCCGCCTTTTTTTCAAACTTTTGTAAACATCTTTCGCAACATCCAACAGTTTTCGTGCTATTTGATTGTCGTCCGCAACCTCCCTTTCCATTTGCACAACCCACATAAGAGCATAAGTTTTGGATTTTGCGGCTTGTTCTAGTTTTTGTAGATGACCACCCGTTTCTGAACCTTCAAGATCTATTTTTGAAGTTTCTATGCTTTTGCTTTTGATGATTTTTTTGGAAGATGAAAAACTTGTGATCTAGCGTGTTAATTTATTTAAAAGTTTGTGTTAAGGGTTATGATGTTTCATAACCGTGAACGGTCATGATGTTTAATTATCAACAGTTAATATGAAGAGTTACGATGTTTCATTCGTCCCTAAACTTATTTTTATTAGTGCATACTTGGTCCCTGAACTTAGTGTTCCCTACCGTATAGTTTACCGCCAATTGTATAAATTAATTGCGATGTATCGAGCCATGTGAGAAACAGTCAGATGCATTGCAACTAATTATGACACTGCAAGTTTTGCAATTTGACCGTCAATTGCATTAAATTTCCTTGTTGATATTTAAAAGGTGATACCCCCTATCGTTTGCATACCCAAAAATATTTTCAACTCAAAAACATCTTCAAAACAAAATTCTAATAAACATAAACAAAAAATGGCTAACTTTCCATGACTAGATGAACTTGCGGTAGCTGCTAATTCTAGGGGGTTGTTTAATGGGATATTGGTGTACTTTGATCGGGAAAATGGAAAATATATTGACTTTGCAAATGGTCTCCACAACTTATGGGCTGAGTTGCTTGAGCGTACAAACGAGAGACAACTGTTTATAACTGAATTGCAGGGTTTATGTCTATCAGTCATGACGTACAAGATTCTGAATTTTCAAAACGAGGTTCAGAAATATGATCTTAGTCAGTTGTTGAAGCTTAGGAAAATGATTGTAGGAACATATCGGCAAGTGTCAAGAAAGATTGCTTTGATTGAGACAGTCAGGTCTTTGTAGAAGTATTGTTTGTGTCAATCTTTTGTTCTTGTTTTATTAGATTTTGTGGTATGTACAAAATCTATATATTTGAAAAAAACCTATCTTAATATATTATGGTTGCTTATTTCTATGTCTTTATTTGATGGAATGATGCTATAGTTTGTATAGTTAAGATTATGGCGAATATACAAGTTAGGAATTTCTAAGACACGTGGACCATAAAGAGTATATGTTGCACCGTTGGTTCCTAAGCATAGTATTAGACTCGTGGACCATAAAGACTGTATGTTGCACTGTTGGTCCCTAAGGTTAGTTTGGTCTATTATCCTTTCCCGCCTTCCACATGTCTTCCAAAGGAAGATGGTTTTAAAGGACTATGTGTGTAATCACAGTGTTAATTAATAAAAGTTACATAGAGCCTAGTAGATGTCAGTCACTGAGTCGTCGTATCTTTGATATCTAATTATTAAATTCACTGTGTAACCACTAATTTAAGTTAGTTGTTGCTATTTAAGTGTTCTTAGCCAACATCATTTTAAGTGTTCTTACCCAACATCATTTTCAAACCAAATACTCTACGGTCAACAACAATAAAAAACAATGGCCAACTTCCCACTTGCAGCCGTAGGAAACTCGAACAATATGACTGACATAATGTCGGTCTATGTTTAGAGGAAGATCAACGCAGATCTCCAATTTGCAGTTGGATTAAGCCAACTGTGAGATGTGTTGTACTTAAGGGTTAATGAAATGAGAATGTTGTCATCCGAGCTAAATATATTTGGTGGTCCATTAGCAGTCCATTGTTCCGAGTATCTTAAGCAAGTGTCCTAAATAGAAGTGCTTAGGATGTTGAAGTTAAGGAAGATGATAGCGAAAGTGCACATACAAGTGCATAAAAAGATAGATTTTCTTATAGTTTTTAGGTTCTATCGATCAGCTTGTAGATATTTGAGTTATCTTTTTTTGTTTTTATGTTTTATGTAGATGGGGATGAATGGATGATAATTAGGTTAGGTAAGTATCTTTTTAGGTAGATGGTGATGATGGTTGAATTTGGGTCATATCCCAAATCCTATTTTTGTAGTGTATAATTGTACATAGTTTAAGCCGTTAGTGAATATATGTTAGCGTTTATGTATCTTGTTTGTGTTTTGATTTCACAATGATGTAGACACTTGTTTGGTTGTCTGGTCGATTCATTCCCACAAGTACATAAATACCCTGTTTGACTATTGCAAGTCAAATTATTTGAATATGCATATCAAAATGAATAAGATTGTCAAAAAATCACCTAACTTGTAGGCTTTTCATAACCATCCGAAAGTTACAACTTAACTGTTACATCATAAAACTTAGCAAAATATCAACTACCAAATACCAATGACACCAATAGGTTTTTATCAGCCTTTCTTTGGCTTGTCATCCTTAACTATCTCTTCTTGGGTGACTCTAATCCTCTTGCTTGATCTTCTTTCTTCAACCTGATCATCATCCAAACATTCATCAGCCACTTCTTGATCAGATAGTGCTTCAGCTTGATCATTAGCTATTTCAATGACCTCTTCAGCAACCTCTTCATGAATAGGTGGGTAAAAAACAACCTCTCCAGCAACCTCTTGTTAAACATTGAACAACCACAAAATGAATTGATTAATCTAACCTAACAAAGAAGTCTTCAGATTCATGTAAAGGATCATATTGCCAATAAAATTCAGTACATGGTGAATCCTTCTCAGGCCAATCCCAACCAAAATACTCACATGACTTTCCACTTATACTAGCATCATCATCCGTGTCATACATAAAACCACAAAAGTCATATGGACTATCTTTTTCTTGGCTTAGCTTCTCAATGCAGTTATCCGGTGTCGAATCAAACTCTTCAAGAGCCTCTTCTTCACTATCTTCTTCCTGGTTAAGCTTCTCTCTTAGTTTGTTAGTGTCAGACTCTAACTCCACGTTAATTTCTCCTAATACCTTGATTTCATCATCATGCTCAACCATCGATTTAAACTGTTCAAGAGCCTCTTCTTGACTAACTTTTTCTTGGCTAATCTTCTATATTAGTTTGTGAGTGCCAGACTATAAATCAAGGTTAATTTTTCCTAATACCTTGATTTCATCATCACGTTCAACCATTTTAAAAACTTATAGATGTTAGTAAGCTGTAAATTTTGATATCTAAGTGAAATAGATGGGGTGATTTGTTTTGGTGATACTTGCAAGGTATACTTATATAGGCAGGAAAATTACCCGGCAAACTAAAAGGGACGAAACTTGTAGTTAATATTATCAAATTTGTTGAAATCTTGACTAAATGCGAAACTTTCTATCTGTTGAGGTACCAACCGTGAAACTGATTGTTGAATGTATGTGAGGGATCAAGCATGTTATGTTATCATAAACCAAACACCCCCATATTAGGTTGACCAGTCCGTTGACTAATTTTTCCATCCAATTTAACTGTTATTTCAGGGGCATTTTCGTACATTCAGTGAAGTATAACCACAAGACCATATTTGGTCATTCCAATGTTAGTTAAGGGTGTTCTTGATTCAAACGGGTAATAACTAGATACAATGCATGTGACTTTCTCACATGGCGCGATGCAAAATGTTGTCAAGTAGAGCATTTAAGGGTGTTTAAAACGGACCAACGGTGTAAATTATCAAAAGGAAAAAAAAGCGGGATATTTACATGTGTGAACTAGCAGATCAGGGACCAATGATGAAAATAAACATATAAGTTCAGGGACTACAGATGCAATGAATAAACTAACATATTAAAGGGTACAAGTTTCAATTGGGTGCGATTGCATGATATAATTGTTTGACATAAACACTAACACACAAAAAGTAAACAAAAACCATCGCCTGTTCGTGTAACACACACAAACATAAACCTTAATTCTAAACAAAATACTAAAATCTAATTGCTTGATTATACACAATAACCGTAATTCTTTACAAATGGATGCAACTGGTGGTAGTGGAAGCAACTCTCCTGTTTGGCTGATTGTTGGTATTCTTTTGGTTTAAAAGTTTTAGTCTATGTTTAATTGTCTTTTTATGCACTGTTCTTTTTAGAGGGTCAATTATTTATTTATATTTTTTTAATCTTTATAGATGACAACGGCACCATGTAGATGAATGGCGCGATGAATAACCTAGAAGACATGATAACGAACCTAGAAAAGGTCTTTGCCTATCTAAAAAATTAGAAGATGCTTGAAAGAAAGGTAAACAAACCGAACAAAGGTAACAGTTATTTTGATGTATCATGTGGAATGAATAGCTTGATTTATTGATGAAGTAGTAGTAAGTGTTCCTTTATCGCCCCTAAAAGTGGACATTTTGTTACCATATTACTAGTACCTCTAGTTACAAATAGTTTGTTAACCAAACATTTTTTTACAGAATTCAATATAATTCAGTTTGATACAAGTTATGATGAAACACCTTCTGATGATACAACTAATGAGAACATTGCAAAATTTGAATTTGCATCTGAATCAAAAAGTTCCACCTCCAAGCCAGAAAAGGTTACAACTCATAATTTTGTAACCCAAAAGGTTGAAACAAAACCACTTCCTGCTAAAAGCCCTGTTCCAATAAGGAATTGCATAATATGCCTTGCAGCAGCTCTTACATAGGATTGTATTGGTAAGAAAACATTTAGAACAAGAAAACCAAAAAATGCAATAGTTGCAGATCAAGACAGAAATGGAAAAAAGAAAGTTTGAACAAGAGGAATTGTTGTTGTTCAAGTTAACAATAGACATTGTAAAAAGTGACATGTTTGTTTGTGTTTAACAATGGTGAGTGAAAAACAAAGAATTTGTTACCTTTAATGTTTGTTTGATCATACATTGGATGGTAGTAGATCAAACAGTTTATGTTTAAGCATCTATTATTTGCTTATGCATCTTATGTCCACTTAAATAATGTTGATTGTGTGTGAGTAACTACTTATGAACTACTATGGTGAAACCTTATTCAGCATTACATACTTTTAAATGTTGAAGTAATATGTTTTGATAAGTTTAACTTTTACAAGTCAATTGGGGTGGTGTCTAAAATAATACCAGTTCGATGTCTTTTAAGGATTGAGACCAACAGTGATAGTTTATTTGTTAGAGTTTGACTTGGGTAAGTGGCAATTGACATTAAAATTTACCCTACTAGAAAAATAGGGAAATTGCAAATTTTGTCCCTACAATTTTGGTGTTAGCTTGTCCTCTTGTATTCCCTATTTAATGATGTGTCAGAGTTTTCGTGTTCCTAACGTGCTTTTCCCACCCGATTTTGTGTCTTCCCAAAGTGATTTAACACACTATTTCTATTCCATTTTAATAATTCTGGCAACAACTTTAAAAATCACAACATATCAGAGATGATGTCAAAAAATCGCAGCACACGTGGTGGAGAAAACTCTGCACAACCACATGTAGTCCTTACAAACGACGACCTTTTGACTAAAATATTAATCCGATTACTTATTCTCTATATTCTTCTCTTTACAACCGTATCAAAGCAATGGCTCTGAATTCTCACTTCCCCTGATTTTACCCTTAACCGTAGCAAAATCCCTAACCTTGATCCTCATGTTGGTCTTTTTTCTAATCACCGTAGAAGTCATTTAAATGTGATTTTGTGTCGTTAGATCCCAGACTTGAGTCAAGAAAATCTAATACGGATAACTCCTTCACTCTTAGCTCCAATGAGGAAGCTCATAATGTTAAGATCTTGTAATCTTGCAATGATTTGCTTTTGTGTAGTGGTTCGGCGTCGCCTGCTTTTGATTATGTATATAATCCATGCACCAATCTATTTAAAAGGCTTCCGCTATCATAAAAATCGCATGATGATTCATTGTTTCTCATAAGTGTTATATTAAGAATGGCCTTTGATCCTAGAAAATCACCGTTCTACAAAGTGGTTCAAATAATGAAAAGCCCAACTCATGACTTTAAAATTCAAGTTTACTCTTCATAGACAAGCAATTGGAGCCTGTTGATCCGTCCAAACTACACCTTAAAATATATATAATATAATGAAATATAAAATATATAGTAAGAATAGTCTAAAACCAGAATCAATGATACCGAGAAGTAGTATAGAGCTTTCCCGGGTCGTAAATCCCCAACGAGGCTGGACTGGTAAATCGATACGATCGAAGATTTGAGTTTGAATGAAGGAATTGGATTTGAGAGTGCAGGAAGTTAAATTAAACAACAATAAACAAAAACGTTTAATAAAAACCTAGAAATTACGAAATTAAACTAGAAAACGAAAGCCCGAATCCCGAACAAAAGGGGGAAAACCTAAAAACTTTAAAAATAACCCTACGGAAAATTTTTCACTTCACTAATAACGAGATGATAAAAGGGTGTTCTGTGAGTGACGTCCAGTACACCATTGTTAATACAAATGAATTTATGACTCCACTTCCTGAACGATGGCCGATTCGGTCAACTATTTGGAGTATTGGTTTGGGAGAAAGGGAAGAATATTCTTTTTTGGTGAAAACTTATCAGGAAAGGTTGTAAAATACGACCTCATATCAAATACTATTAGTCAGATCTTTGATATTAGATCAAATCAAATGATAAGATGAGCTGATGATTATAGTTCTATTCTACTCCCAAACCTGTACAGATGCACCATTTAGTCCTCTTATGAGTTCATTCTATCTTTTGCAAGTGTGTGAGGGATATAGCTTTATCAAATGTTTGTTAAGAATTACTCCATTAGCTATTGATGAGTCTGTCCAATGCATGATTCATTTAGTTACCAATGTAAGAATTTGTTACCTTTTTTGTTGTTTGATCATACATCAATGCTAGCCGATTGAAACAGTGATTATTTTTAAAAAAATCTAAGACTTTTAGCTAATGCATCTTATGTCCACACTTTAATAATGTTGCTATGACACTACTAGGTTCTCTGAAAGTTCGAACTTTACAAATATCCAAATTGTGTGGTTGTCCCAAAATAATACCAGTTTAAATACTACAAGTCAAACTATCCAAAGCTAGTTAAGGGTGTGTGGTAATGGCATAATGTCACTATCATTTAAGGGACCAACGGTGATAGTTTATGTGTTACAGTTTGACTTGGGTATGTGGTGAGTAGTATTTGACTTTATAATTTACCCCACCATAAAAATACTTTCATTGCAAATTTCGTCCCTACCTATTTAGATTCGTCGTATTCCTTATTTAATGTTGTGTCAGACTCGCATACTCTACCAACAATAACTGGTGTGTTCCCAAAGTGCTTTAACTTACTATTTCTATTCCATTTTAATAATTTCGACAACAACTTATCACTACATACCGTCGATGAATGCGATTCACAAATTTTCGTAGCAACACGTGCTTGAGAAAACACTTCCACAAACCGACATCGCAGTCTTAACAAACGATGACCTTTTGACTAAAATATAATCCGATTATCCAATCTATGTATTTCCATACTCCTTTAACAAACTGTATCAAAATACAATGACAATGGCTACTGATAGCAGGGGTCTCGTAAAGCTTACAAACAAGAAGTTTTACAACGCCATAGGCAGTGTAACCTAATCAATTGTAGCGTAAGTAAAGGCCAAGACTCGGGGGTTATTATCTGTCGCTAGATGGGTAAATTAAGGTTGGGAAGGCTCGAGATAGGCTTAGCAATTTCTCTACGGGATTGAAAGGAGATTATTTTTGTATTTTTATATTTTATAAAAAGCAGATAAAATCAATGGTTTGAGAGGTTGATTGATTAACTAATTAATTAAACTAAATATAATCTATACTACTGGTGATAACTTTATGAAAAGATAGTGTATTATCTTTAATCATGCATACTCATTAAGTGCTTCTCTAATCCTGGTTGCTTGTCACACTCCGTAATTGCCTTGTCACACATCTGAAATATCTTTAGAGTGATCAACTATATTTGGGAAGGTAGTAGAAGACTGTTAGCCATATGGTACCTTCTCTACACTTCTATTGCGTTTCCCTAAATGTCTATGCCAATTTATAAACATCTTATTTCTAGATTTATCTAAAGCCTAACGCGCGGAACAACTAAATTTATCACAAGAAGCAACAGTAACAGGATCTACAAATTCACTTTCATGCAATCTTAAGTAAATACAAGGAGGGTTTAGCCCTAACAATTTTTAAAAGGGGAAGACTAAAACATAGATCAATTGTTCCCAAACACATAAAAAACAACACATAGACATATTGAATGATTAACAGATAAACAATTTCTTATTTGATTAAAACATAAGATTTAACTGTTCAGTCTACAATAGGGTTTTTTATTTTTAAAAAGCCTTAAAGACAACAGCCTAAAAGCTGACAAAATATTATTTAGGAGAGGGAGTGTCTTGGTTTCGGCTTATTAATTTACCTCTAAAAATTTATACAAAGTTACGCACACACCCCAAGTCAATGAGTCACCCAAACTTCCAAAAAAAAACCCAAAAAACTACCTCTCTGGTTTTTTTGTTAGGGTTCGGCTCCTAAAATTTATACAAAGTTACACACTCAAATCCCTAAATTCGGTTTTGTATATATAGAGAAATCGCTGCGACGGCGTCCAGTTGTAGTCGCAACACCGTCACAAGATGGAATCTTCTAGGTCTGATTTAAGTCGGTTACGTCCTAACACCGTCGTCAATTTTATGACGCCGTCACTAGATAGATCACGACTATGCCTGCGACGCCGTCTCCACACTTTGTGAACACGATTCTTCAAGAGATTTTGTGTAGGTCTGTAGTCTTGTCCGTTTCTTCTCCAAATGATCCCAAGTTACGTATATTTCCTCTAAATGCCATCCAAATGCTAAAAACCTGAAAAAAATGATTAAGCACACAATCTAGGCATATTTGCATGATTTAAGGGGTTAAATGACCCTGAAATAGTGTATAAAATGACACCTCATCAAATACCTCTACACTTGGGATTTGCTTGTCCTCAAGCAAATAAGCTTTTCTACCTAGACAATAGCAATATTGGAGTCATTTAACCTACTCTTTAAAAGCATTTTACAACACAACCTTCTGGACCTCGTAATTAAAAGCACGGAAAGCATATGCTAGCACCTCACATAAGTGTTTAAGATTCTCTCTTTCACTCGGGTGTATAATAAATTATAACAACTATGAGAAATAGAAAATTAACACTCATTACATGTCATAGCATATAAATTACCATAGACTTGGTAAATGATCAAACCTCCGCCGCTAGGCGTAAGTATTAATCATCACTATCAAAGAGGTCTTTTTAAAGGGTTGTGGGGTGTAGGTGTAAGATAACATTAATAGAGACGAAAATGGATGGGATACATTTAGGGAGTGATTTTGGATGAATTTGGAGTGGAAGGGTTAGCTAATTATTTATAAGAATACATGTTGGTTTGGTTGCTAAGCCAAAGACTCGGACAAGATATTCAAGCTCTACAAAAATCTGCATTCATTTCTTTCTTTTTCTTTTCTTGACTCTATGATAAACATTACATAAGCAAATGGCAACCCGTATATTATTTTACTCTTTTTATATACATTTTTTGTACACTTTTGCTCTGCCATTGGTTAAACATATAATACATCATGGGGGTTTATAGATACACCTCTACACTTAAACTTTTACATACTTGATATTTACAATCTAACTAATGACCCGAATTGAGGCGGATTAACATAACATGAAGCTTATTGAGCTCTATTGGGGTAATAAGTTACTTCTTCCATAATTCTTCATAAGATGAATACTACCATGAATCTCAATCGTCCCAAAATAGTATTTACAAGGATAAGGACTTAGCAACTGTGTACTAATTAATTAAATAATGTACTAAAAGTGAGTACATACAAGGTAGGCTAAGGTGATTTGGGTGTAACAATTAGTTCAAGGGTGACAATGCTCTTCATTAATAGTCTGGCTTAACCAGAAAATTATGAGAACC
>BQNB010031019.1:12559-39648 GCA_026074375.1 Tanacetum coccineum
GACTTCATCTTTTTCCTAGTATCAAGTTTTCTCTTTCTCTTACTTTCTTCTTCTTTGCTTTCCTCCTGAACTTCTGCTTTACTCTTCTCCTTGATCATTTCATCCTTAGAAGATTCAACTCTTTTCTCATTCATCTTTTTGATCAATCTTTCATCTTCAGCAGATCCAATAGAGATAAAGTCTTCATGTGACCTCTTAATCTTCTCATACAAAGCTTGTACTTCCTCAAACTTCTTGATTTTCAATTCAGTATGCTTGAAGTTTCCCACATGCTTTAAGTAGGTCATCATTTGATTTCTTAATTGATTCTTTGTTGGTGGTATGTTCCTGATAGCTTCTGATATTTGTTAAGCAAGGAACTTTCTTTGAGCAGCAATTGTGTCATGAAGGAACTTTGCTCTTTCTTCTATTGTAAATTGCTCTCTTTCTTGTTCTTGAAGTTTCTCAGCAAGAAGTCTATCTGCCTCAATCCTTGCTTTTATATCATCAAAGTCTCTTATAAGATCTTCATTTGCAGCATTTTCTTCAGCAATTATGTTTCTCTCCTCTTCAGCTTCCCACTCTTCTTGCACTTTCCTTGCCAACTCTTCATCACTTTCAAGTTGCTTAAACTTCTTCTCAGCTTGAGGAATACCATCAGACTCACTTTTAGATTCATCCTCCTCTTCAATCTTCTTCTTCCCTTTGTATTTTGGATCAATCTTTGGATGAGGCTTTAATGTGAGAAGTGATCTTGTAGAAGTAGGCCTTGGTCTTTTAGTTTCTTCAACATCCTTCAATTCTACACCTTTCTCTTTTTCTTTGAAACAGCTTTGGCTTGACTCATGTTAAGGAGTACCTTAGCTATTGTTTCATCATATCCAAATATCATAGAAGTGGGTGTTTGAGTGGATGTTTGAGTGGCTTGAGTAGCAATTTCTTCCTCAGTTCGATCTTTAGTACCTTTTATTTGCCCATCAGTACTTTCAACTTTCTCTTCAGTATCTTCTTTTTGCTCTTCAATACCTTCAAAGATCTCTTCAGTACCTCCATTTTGCTCTTCAATACCCTCATTGTGCTCTTCAGTACCTTCAACTTGTTCATCAGTACCTTCTTTTTGCTTGTCAGTACTAACTTTGGATCCGTCAGTACTAACTATTGGTCTGTCAGTACTAACTTTTTCAATGTCAGTACTAAGTACTTCTTCAGTACTAAGTGCATTCTCCTCAATCTCCTTGTCTTCATCTACTATTTCTCTTGTCCTCCCTTCATCTTGAGCATTCTCTGTGTCCATGTGATCAACTGTATCTTCAGGCATTTCATCAAACAGAGGATCTCTTTGAACTGATGATTCACCTTTTGCAAACTTCCTCCCTTGTTTGGATACAGACTCTTTGTGCACCTTATGTTTCTTTGAGAAGCTCTTCCTTGGGAATCTTTGCTTTACTGAAACACTTTTCAGATATGCTCTATGGTGTTTGATGACAGGTTTAGCTTGCTTCTTGAGCTTTGTGATCTGAGCCTTCAAGGCTTGTATTTCCTTGGCTTGATCTGAAACCTGTTTACACAAAGATAGACAAATATCATAGACACTTTGGATAGTCATTTCATCCTCATTCCCTGAAAGGGATTTATCACTGGATGAATGACCTCCAAGATTCTCACCAGAAGATTCTGGGATAGAACCAGGAATATTAGAAGTGGGTGAAGGTCTAGGGGAAAGGTGAGACTGGTGCTCAAGAGGTACCTCACTAGTTTGAGCAGGGGATAAGTCAGGCTGTGGCTCAAGAGGTACTTCACTAGTGGGAGCAGGAGAGGGTGTAGGTAGAGCTTCAGATGGTCTTTCTGAAGAAGCACCCTCATCCTGAGTTGGTTGTACCAACATAGTAGCAAACAAAGGGGTTACTTTCCCTGAGAAATGCTTACCCTTCTTAACCATGAAAGAAAAAACTTTACTTGTTAAAGTATTTACAGGAAAATGATCTAAAGGTACAGATACATTATCTAGTTGTTTACCTAAAAAGATAGAAATAAAACGTGGATACATAATAAATTTCTTCTTAGCATCTAAATGTCTAAGCATACCATCAAAGATTAATTTAGAAAAATTATACTTCTGATTAGATGTTAAACATATGACAGCAGTGGCAATGTTAGTAGGAATTTGATCCCAAGAGGTACTTTTGGAACTAAGACAATGATTAATTGTATGAAATAAAAACCTCCATTGGGGTGAAAACAAAGCTTTATTAAATGTTAACACTTTTAAATCCCCCTCATACCCCATTAGCTGTATAGCATCGAGTATAGCCTGATTAGGTAAGGAGTCTATCCCATCAGCATCATCAAAAAGAAGATCACTTCTTATTGATGCCTCAGAGATAGACACAGGCTTGCCAGCTACTTTGGCAGTAATGTGCCTAACATTGTTGATTGTTTTGGACTTAGCAGACGTCCAAAACTGTTCAACAAACGTAGTAGATACTATAGGACTTACAGTGAGAGCATGATGAATGTAACTTCGCTTGAGAAAATCTATGATTTCGTGAAACTCGACATTCCCTTCAGACTTCTCCAAGTATGCGACCATGTTATGTTTCGGACAGGATTCAAGAACAGCCATTTTACTTGAATTAGAGATCGTCGTGAAGATTGATATTAGGGCTTGTAATGTCGAATGTAGTTTAGAGAGTGAATGCGTACGAAACTGCGCAATTGAAATGGGTTTATATAGGTTTAGGAGACCTAATTTCAAGTAAACCGTTTCAATTTACACTTTGTACCCTCGTCGGTATTTTTCTTTAAACTCTCTTAAACGGTACAAACTTTGCCCAGCGGTACTAAGTTTTCACTATCGGTACTAACTTTGTCCAAGCAAATAATGAACAATGTAGGCAGCAAGAGTAGTTCAGTACCGGCAATACCTCTTCGCAATGACTCTCTAAACTCTTTCAAACCTCTAGAAATACACGACCTCAAGAAATACATCACCTATGGTTACCATGTTTCTCTTTTACAAACTTCTATAACACAACATATTACCTCCCTTTAACCAATGCAGCTTATGGATTTATCATCCCAATAGTAACAACCAAGAACTGAAACCTGCTTACATCAAATGCCTTGGTGAGTAAATCAGCTACATTGTCATCAGTGTGAATTTTAAGCACCTGAATGAGTTTCTTTTCATAAGCATCTCTTATGAAATGGTGCCTAATTGCAATGTGCTTTGTCTTGGAATGATATACTGGATTCTTTACAATGCAAATGGTGCTCTCATTATCAATGTAGATTTTTGTGTTCATGAAGTTAAACCCATAGTCTAACATTTGATTCTGAATCTACAAAACTTGCCCACAGCAACTTGCAGCATCAACATATTGTATTCATAATCAGTGTTTCCATATAGTCAGTTGTATTTATACATCTTGGCTATCATCCTTCATAGGCTATAAAGATCTATTCATTTAGGGACAACAAGCAAATAAACAATGATGAAAGTCCTTATGGTTAGTTCTCTTTTGCTTTTAAACATAGTTAACAAAAGCATGAGCTCCAGAACTTGTATTTATTTTGCTTCTTGTTTGTACTACTGAGTTTGGATCTCCTAGAATAAGTGCTCTAGGATGAGTGGAGTGAATCCTTGATGTGGGAATAGGACTAACATTCACAACAGTTTCTAAGTTTGTGAAGTCAGCCACTACACCCTCATCATCAAAAGATGAAATAGTGAAAATACCATCAGTAGAATTTTGATAGATATCTTCAAGTGGAGGTATTTCTGAATCATCATCTTCAGAATGTGTTGGATCAGCAAGAGATAGTCCCTCATGAGGACTGGCAGTACTAACTGGTAAGCTAGCAGTATTAACTAGGTTAGTACTGCTAGCTTTAGCTGGTGTGCTAACAGTACTAAAATGTTAGTACTGCTAGGCTTAGCAGCTCCTTCTTTTATAACCAAGGTTTCAAACTTCTTCCTGAGAGCTTCAGCTTCCTCATAAGCTTCCTTTTCTTGCTTCTTAAGTCTGTCAAGGTCATCCTTAAAGACTTGTTCTTCCTCTCTTGAACCTTCTCTCTTATCATTTGTTGTTAATGCTGGAGTATTTGTTGAAGAATATGAAGGCCATATTGGTAGTACAAAATAGTCTTGAGCAGAGTCATCTTCTTTATCAGAACCCCCTACATCAATAATCTCTTCTGTACCTGATTAGGGTTAGCGTTTCTTGTTGACCTGCATGTAAGTTAGCTTGAATCTCTGAACTAACAGGATGAATAAATCATAGAATCAGTTAATTAATCAAGATAAAAAAGCAACTTGGTCCTTTTCCTGCAACTATGGTTTGGTTCTCTAGAGAAAGGATGTGCAGTTTTTCTGCACTCTCTCATGTTTCTAAATTGTATACCCTAAAAGCCTTGCTTTGTAGAGAATACCCAACTAAAAATCCCTCATCTGATTTTCCAGCAAACTTGCCAAGGTGGTCAATGGTATTCAAGATGGTCACATGGCACCCAAAAGGTCTTATATAACTTATAATTGGTATCTTACCAGTTAAAAGTTCATAAGGTGTCTTATTATGAGGCTTGGTCACTAATACCCAGTTTTATAACATACAAGCAGTACTAACTCTCACCCAAAAAGTGTTAGGTAAGAATGAATCTGCAAGCATGGTCCTTGCAGCCTCAATAAGGGTCCTGTTCTTTCTCTCAGCAACTCCATTTTGTTGTGGAGTTCTGGCATTACTGTATTCCCTCTTGATCCCCTTTGACCCACAGAATTCAATAATATCCTTGTTCTTAAATTCTGTACCATTATCACTTCTAATAGTTTTAACCTTTTGATTCAATTGGTTCTCTATCTGTCTTATAAAGTCCTTAAGGATTGCACTAGTTTCATCCTTAGTTCTTAAGAAAAATACCCAACTAAACCTGCTATAATCAACAGTATTACAATGCAATATCTTATGGTTTAGCTCCTTACAAATGTAGTCAAACAAAATCCATATGAAGAAGTTGTAGGAGTGGCTAATAGAGCTTACTGCTTTGGCCTTACAAGAGGCCTTGATGTTGCTTTCTTTCTGACAAGCAACCACAAGTGTGGTCATTTGAAAAATCTTTGAAGGTAAACCACTGACAAGTTTCCTTCACAAGTTATGATTAACGGTTTTTGAAATTAACATGACCCACCTCCTATGCCATTTGTTAGATACATCAGTTGTAAGCCTTTGCCAATTAAACAAGACCATCCTCCTGAAGGAACAATGTACTCTAAAATTGAAAGTGACATGTATTTGTTCTAGATTTTAAGTAATACTTGATTTTCATTAGGTAACTTAAACTCAGAAGACAAAACAAGACATTCAGAGTCAGTAAACAGAACCTTGTTCTTTTTGTCACATATTTGTGACACAGAAAAGAGATTGAAATGCTGAAGTTCTTTCACAAAGCACACTATCCTCCACATCCTAACTTCTATTTTTATTTTACTTTAACCAGTTATATAACCTCTACTACCTTCCAAAAGCAACAGGGCCCCATTAAAGTCTTGAATTTCATCAAGGTAGGCCTTGTTTCCATCATAGTCCTGAACATCCACGATCAACAATTTCCTTAGTCTTTAGACGCTATGTGGATAATCCTAGCACATTAAAAGAAGAGAGATTATTTTCTCTTAGGGCCCAAGCCCTGTTTAGGCTTGAGTACGCCTAGTGATCTTTGAAAGTGTAACAATTTCCCAGACTGATCTTACTATTGTAAAAAAAAATATTTGGATCCACCATGGTATCTATGTGGTCTCCAATTACACCCTGCTGAGAGGCTTAACACAGTTTCCTATTTCCCCCAACATATAACTGCATTTACCTTAGCAGTATTAAACTTTTGATTTGAAAATTTTGGTCTAAGTACTGTTGTCTTTTGAAAGGCCTTGTGGATGATGAATGAGTTTTATTAAAACATTTGCTGGTTTGCAGGAGAGCGCCTTGTTAGGTGCACGGCCCCACCCGTACATTCATCACCACCACCTGTGACATCACCGTTACCATCATCATCTGGGTGTCCAACCCAAATCCAGACACTCAGGATAGCCTCCACTCAAGCCCTTATTAATGCAGTTGCTACCGCATTACCATCACCTCCACTACCACCACTACCACCATCTCTATACATACCACCACCTGTTGACTGTAGGGATGATGTTCCCGAGTCTGAGCTGTCACCTCGCAAGAGGTTGTGTTTGTCCACTCTAGGCTCCAGATATGAGATCGAGGAGAGTTCTACTACCAGACCTACCGAAGGTCAAGGGGTAGATTATGGGTTTGTCAGCACTGTAGATGTTGAAGCGAGATGGCAGGGGATTAATGAGGTTGGGTATGGTATTAGGGATACTTAGGTAGATCCGGCAGAGGCAATTCCTGAGGTAGCACCTATGACCGTGGAAGAGGTCAATACTATGGTTACAGAGCTTGCTGAGCTCCATGAGCGTGATACACAGGACTTGTATGCTTTATTAGAGGATGCTTAGGATGGTAGGACTCGTATATCATAGTGAGTCGCTATGGACTCACAACGGGTCGATTTACTTATGGGGGATAGGATGACTCTCCAGGAGATAGTATGGATTATGGAGGATGAGGCCTATGCTTCCTAAGAGGCTTGGGCTCACTTGATAGGATTGAGTCAGGCGACCCATCAGGAGCTTCAGACCCATCGTGATCATGTGTATGGATTATGGAGCAGGAGGCCAATGCTTCCTGAGAGGCTTGGGCTCACTTGATAGGATTAAGTCAGGCGACCCATCAGGAGCTTTAGACCCATCATGATCATGTTTATACATACGATACCCATATCCAGGCACATCAGGTACAGCTACAGCTGCAGAGTACTTTCATTCAGACACGACACCAGGTATATGACACTGGTTTTCAGATGCAGCAGGCTGAGATGGCAGCGCTACGAGAGTTTGACCGTAGGCGCCAGGAATAAATGGCAGAGACTCTCCGAGTGATGAGAGACATGAGACGAGAGATAAGTGACATGCAGGCCGAGTTGCTAGCACATCGAGAGTAGCAGAGGAGAGCTAAACAGCCAGGACCAGATGCTAGGATTCCAGATCACCAGGATGCTTCTGGGGATGCTGACAGTCACATCTAGTGTGGAGCTGACAGTCTCATTCTACGTGGTTTATGTACAATCATATCTTGCTAGGAGAGGCCATTGTACATGCATGTTAATATTAGGGTTTTCCCCGCTACATAGCTGAGATCCTTTTGTATTGTATTTTTGTGTATACCAATAACCATTTCATGTAAAATTTTTCCAAGTTATAAATGAAATAGATGGTTTATGTTATAATCTCTCTTGTGTTTTGTCTACATCTATACATCATTATATTCTGTCATGATTAATAACCTCACTTTTGTCCTTGTTGTGATCTAGACAAATCATGGCTCCTACGACCCAACCAGGACAAAATACCCCTACTCCCCTACTAGCAACACCAGACCCAACAACATGACTCCAAAAATCCGTCCAAGCTATATTGATCTGCTCTACAGCCGAAACCTCTACCAATGAGAGACGACAAGCTACAGTTCGCAACGGATGACCGTAGGAATTGTACAAACTACCCCTTGTTTACTTACTACCTAGATTTCATGAAATGTCAACCCTTATTGAACGTCAAAAGATCTGAAGGCGTGGTCGGTTTAACTCGGTGGATTGAAAAGATGGAGTCAGTTTTCAATATCAGTGGTTGTGCGATTGAGAATCGGGTAAAGTTTGCCACCTGCACTCTATTAGGTGCTGCTTTGACTTAGTGGAACGGTTAGATAAGAACCTTAGGTCCTGAGGCATATGCAATGAGTTGGGAAGGACTCAAGAAGAAAATAACGGACAAGTATTATCTACTAGGTGAGATCCAGAAACTAGAAATTGAGTTGTGGAACCTAAAGGTCAAAGGGAACGATGTTCCAGCATACACTAAACGTTTCCAAGAGCTAACTCTGATATGTACCAAGTTTTGTGCTAATGAAACTGAGAAGATCAACAAGTACATCCGTGAATTTCCTGATAACGTCTATGGGAATATGAAGTCTTCTAAGCCCAAGACGTTGGATGAGACGATTGAGTTGGCCAACGACTTAATGGATTAGAAACTCCGTACCTATGCAGAAAAGTCTGATAACAAAAGGAAGGCGGAAGATTCATCCAGAAACAACCGTGGTCATCAACAACAACCCTTCAAAAAGCAGAATGTCGCCAAGGTCTACAATGGCCTGTGTATGGGGGAAATTTGCCCAAGTGCACCAAGTGCCATTTCCACCACAATGGCCCGTGTACTCAAAAGTGCCACAAGTGCAACAAGGTAGGGCACTTTGCCTGCGATTGCAGAAGTTCTGGCAACACAAATGTTGCTAATACTCAGAAGGGCAATAGGGCAGATCCCAAGGGGAATGGTTGTTTTCAATGTGGAGCTCCGGGACATTTCAAGAGAGATTGTCCAAAGTTTAAGAATAAGGATAGAGGAAATGGGAATGCACAAGGCTGGGTGTATGCAGTTGGGAATGCAGAGAATAGAAGGATGCATCCTCTTAGGAATAGATCTCTGCAGCCTATTAAGGTTGATAGCCAAAACGTATAAACACAACTGACTATATAGAAACACTGATTACGAATACTATGTGTTAATGCGGAATCTTAACACAAGTACTAAGAAAAACAATGTATAACTAAATAACAACTTCTATTAATCTGCTTTGAAACGATTACAGATTACTAACTATTTTAGATATGATATTGTATGAGATTTCTTCAGGTCGTCCTAACTATGCTAAGAGAAATCCTTTTATAGACTAAGGATAAACTCTCACAAGCTTACAAATCGCTAACAGATAACACATATCTTTTCCTAGAATATCTCATACATATCTCATAAACGGTACTAACTATTTTCTAACTAACGGTACTAACTAATTCAACAGTACTTACATTTTGTACCGTCGGTACTAACTATAACTAACAGTACTAACTATTTGTACTGTCGGTACTAACTTACTAAAACATAAATCCTAACAATCCTCCCTTAAACATGAATGTTGAATTTGTTTAACTTCATGTTTCTTCAACTTCTTTAATCTCTTAGAGGATGTATCCAAACACTCATATCATTTCTTGATCTTCTCAGCAACTCAGCAACATCTTTTCAGCAACAATCCAACTAAGTTGGCTTTGTAGTTTTTGGGAAACTACCAGCCATTAACGGATTTGATGTTCCTTTACCAATAGTCGTTTGCTCTGGGATAGTTAACTCTTTATTTTAAAAATATGGTGAGTTAATTACCATATAGTTTTTGGTAAACTGTCAACCATCAACGGAATTGATTTGTCTTTACCAAATACCGTTTGCTTTTGGACTAGCCAATGCTTCATTGTAATAACATGGTGCATTGATAAACCATATAGTTTTTAGCAAACTATCAGCTATCAACAGATTTGATTAGTCTTTACCATGAACTGTTTGATCATGGACTAGCCAACTCTTCACCACAGAAGCAAGGTGAGTTGAGATAACCCTACAAATTTTGGTAAATTGTCAACGCATTTAAAAAAACGATTTGATGAAGTCTTTAACCATATAAAGCCGTTTGCTTATAGACTAGCCAGTTCTTATGCCTGTTAAGCATGGTGAACTGATGCCAATGTTTGCGTGTGGTTAGCCAACACTTAAAACCCTATCTTAATCCCCATCAATCTATTATTCAGATTCTAACTCTGCAATGAATCTTCTTAACAATTTAATCAACTCCAATGCCATAGTATATATGTCTTCTTCACACTCAAACTTTCAAATTTCACCAGCATTTGCATCAGTACTTCCTTTCTCAAAGGATACTTCTTCTCTACAAGCATATGAATGACTACTCCTTCTTTAGTCACTAATGTGTGTACCCCTGAAGAACTATGTAACTTCCAACTCACAATCTTCCAATCTTGCTGTGAACCCCAAAACTCATCTTTATCATCTGGATTGAACAAAACCATCAAATCTCCCCAAAGTACTCTGTCAAAACCTTCAGGCATCTCATCTTGAAATCTGTCCATCACCAGTTGATACACAACATCCAAATCTTCTCTATCAAATATGGACAATACACTCATCAAATACTAAAATTAACTCTTTCTGTCCATTAACTCCTACTTACCACATTTAATTAATCTCCTCAAGGTGTTTTAGCATGATCAGTTATGTGGTATAGTTCCAAGAGACTCGGTCTACCATTCTTTGATAGGATATTTTCTGTCAAGTATCTCATAGTCCACTTCCTCTTCTTCATCAGGAGTTATAGTTAAATGCAATCTCAGTTCATCATTCTCTTTGTCACTATCATCTTCAGAAGTGTTTTGAATATATCTTCTTTCTGACCTTCTATCTTTTTCCTGGTACCAAGCTTTCTCTTTTTCTTACTTTCCTTATTTGCTTTCCTTTTTAACTTCTGCTTTATTCATCTTCTGAATTTCTTCTTTGGCTTTGCTCCTATTTCATTCTCTTCCTTAATAATCATCTCCTTTTCTCATTCATCCTTATGATCGAATCTGAATTCATATTCACAGACCCAATAGAGATGAAATCTCATCTGACCTCTTAATCTTCTCTATACAAAGCTTGCACTTCTCAAAACTTCTTGATTTTTAGTTCAACATGCGTGAAGTATCCACATGTTTTAAGTAGGTCATCATTTGATTTCTTAAATTGATCTGTGGTTGGGTGGTCTATTTTCTGATAGCTTCTGACTTGCATGAGCAAGGAATCCTTCTTTGAGCAGCAATTGTGTCAAAGAAGAATCTTAAGCTCCTTTCTACTATTGTAAAATTGCTCTCTTTCTTGTTCTTGAAGCTTCTCGGCAATAAGTCCTAATCTGCCTCAATCCTTGCCATTATATCACAAAGTTTCTTAAAGAGCTTCATTGGCAGCTTTTTCTCTGCTAATACTTTTACTTTCCTCTTCAGCTTCCCACTCTCTTTGTATGTTCCTTGTCGATCTTCTTCATCACTTACAAGCTGTTTAAACTTTTCCTCAACTTCAGTATACCATCAGAGTCACTTTCAGAATCATCCTCTCTTTCAATTTTCTTCTTTCCCTTTGTCTTTTGGATCAATCTTTGGAAGAGGACTTTAATGTGAGAAGTGAACTTGTAGAAGTAGACCTAGGTTTTATCAGTTTCTTCAACATCCTTCAACCTACACTTTTTCTTTTTCTCTGAAACTGCTTTGGCTTGAGTCATGTTGAGGAGTACTTAGCAATTGTATTAATCATCTCTAAATATCATAGAAGTGGTGTTTGGAGGTGGATGTTTAGTGGACATGAGTATTAATTTTCTTCTTCAGTACCTTTCTTATGCCCATCATACTTTCAACAATTCTCTTTGACCTTCAAAGTTCTCTTCAATATCCTTCATATTTTGCTCTTAGTACTTTCATTGGCTCTTCAGTACCTTTCAACTTATTGGGTTTTTTTTTCATCAAAACCTTCAAATTTGCTTGTCATACTAACTTTGTGATCTGTTCGTCTACTAACATGGTCTGTCAAGACTTACTATTTTTCAACGTCAGTACTAACTCCTTCTTTGTCAATTACTAAGTATGTCCCTCAGTACTAAGTACATTCTCCTCAATCTCCTTGTCTTCATCCACTATTTCCTTTGTCCTCCCTTCATCTTGAGCATTCTCTGTTTCCATGTGATCAACTGTATCTTTAGCATTTCATCAAACATGATCTCTTTGACCTGATTGAATCTCCTTTTTGCAAACTTCCTCCCTTTTGGATACAACTCTTAGTCACCTTAAGTTTCTTTGAGAGAAGCTCTCCTTGTTAATCTTTGCTTCAACTGAAACACGCTTCAGATATGCTCTAATGGTGTTTTGATGACAGGTTTAGCTTGCTTCTTGAGCTTGAATCTGAGCTCAAGACTTGTATTTCCTTGGCTTGATCTGAAACCTGTGACACAAAAGATAGATAAATATCATAGACCTTTGGATAGTCATTTCACCCTCATTCCCTGAAAGGGATTTATCACTGGATGAATGACCTCCAAGATTCTCCACACAGAAGATTCTGGTATAGACCCAACCAGAATATTATTAGGTAGGTGAAAGGTCTAGGGAAAGGTGAACTGGTGCTCAAGTAGTGTACCATCACATAGTTTAAGCAGGGATGCGTCCCATGTCTGTGGCTTCATAAGGTAATTCACTAGTGGGACAAAGGGAGGGTGTAGGTGTGCTCAGAATGGTCTTTCTGAAGAAACACCCCTCATCCAGAGTTTTTTTGGTGTAGGACCAACATTGTAGCAAACAAAGGGTGACTTTCCTGAGAAATGTTTACCCTACTTGAGCCATGAAAGAAAGACTTACTAGTTAAAGTAAAAAATATACAGGAAAATGAACTAAAGGTACAGATACATTATCTAGTATTTTTACCTAAGAAAAGATAAAATAAAACGTAGGATAACATAACAAATTCTTCTTAGCATCTAGAAGTCTAACTAACCAACAAAAATTAATTTAGAAAAATTATACACTGATTAGATGTTAAACATATGACAGCATTGGCAATGGATATTAGGAATATGATCCCAACAGGTACTTAATGGAACTAAGACAATGAATGAAATGTAAGAAATAAAAAACCTCCCTTGGGTGGAAAACAAAGCATTAATTAAATGTTAACACTGTTAAATCTCCCTCATACCCCATTAACGGGGGGGGGGGGGGGGGGTATAGCATCAATATAGCCTGAATAGTTAAGGATCCTATCCCATACAGCAACATCAAAAGAAAATCACTTCTTATTGATGCTCAGAGATAGACACAGACTTGCCAGCTACTTTTGGCAGTAATAGTGCCTAACATTGTTGATTGTTTGGACTGTAGCAACGTCCAAAACTTTTCACAAATGTAGTAGATCCTATATGACTTATACAGTGAGACATGGATGAATGTAACTTCGCTTGAGAAAATCTATGATTTTGTGAAACTCGACATTCCCTTCAGACTTCTCCAAGTATGCGACCATGTTATGTTTCGGACAGGATTCAAGAACAGCCATTTACTTAAAATAGAGATGACGATTAAGAAATGTAATATTAGGCGGCTTGTTGTAATCGCGAATGTTGTTTATAGAGAGAATGCGTACGAAACAGCGCAAATGAAATGGGATAATATAGTTATTAGAAGACCTAATTCAAGGAAACCGTTCAATTTACACTTTGTACCCTTGGCCGTTGATAAGTGCTTAATTACACATATCTTTTACCTCTAAAAACGAGCTTAAATGACCAAAAACAAACAAAAACTGCCAAATATATGTTTGTTTTGCATTTGTATTGTGCAGGAAGTGGATATCACAAAAAGACAGAAAACCAAGCCAGCAAAGACAAAACAGAGTCATGGAATGGAAAAGACTGTGCAAAATCAAGGCCAAAGACCAAAATGCCAATTGTCAGAGTCAATAATTGAATGAATATCAGCAGTCAAACCGAGCCGGAACTGAAGAATACTATTGAATGCAATCTTGACCCATCTGATGGCCGGAAAGCCCAATAGTGATAACTATGAAGAACTGTGAAACCAAATGGGCCCTCAAATCAATTTCAACACCCATAATGTGTGCATTTGACAAAGACTGTAAAGACTGTGAAGGCCCAAACCAGCCCAGTAACAGCCAATCTCAGCCATTGTTACAAAACAAAAGCCCTTCAATCCTTTATAAAACATAAGAGACCAAAAAAATGTCAATATTAAACTTGTTTTATTAAAGAATAAATGGTAAAATAAAGGGAAGGACTAAACTGCCAAAATGGCAATATCTTTTATTAGTAAAAAAAACACAATGTCCATTTTTGCAAATTCCCAAAACCCCTTTTTATCCCTTTTAGATTAATAAACAGCAGGGACGCGAAATTGCAATTGCCAACTCTTTTCTTCTTTAGTTATAAAACGGCAAGGACCAAAATGGTCACTTCCAAACCAAACCTTTGCTTTAACCTAATTTCGGCATCAATAGAAATGGAAAAAGAGAGAAATGATAGAGGAGCCATAGTTGCATCTTTTCCGATTTCCCCACCTTTTAAACCTGTAACCCACCCCGTACCTTAACCCACTCCCGCCAAAAACCATACCACCCCTTCCCCACGGTTTCAAGCCCAAACCACCTCCCAAGTACCACTCACAAGCTCACACCCTCACACTCTTCCCACCTTACCCTGCCCCTATAACTCTCTCCCCAACACAAACACTCAACCCAACGAACCCCTTCAATGGCTGAGATGAACTCAAGACATATAGAGGGCTAGGATTGCTTTGAAGGTATTGTACACTCACAGCTAGCACATCCCAAGTCAAAGAGAAGGCAAAGAGCATGGTTATAAAAGGAAGAGACAAGCCTATATGCACGACAAGACCATTATTTTTTTTATGTTTTTTTTAGCTTAATATTTATTTCCAAGTCTTTCATTAATCAATTTAAGTGTAAACTCAGATTATTTTAAATGCTTTATGTGTACATTTTTTCAGTTTTAATAAAAGTTAAAAAGTGTTTTTATGATATAGCCATGTCAAATTGAATTATAATTAAGCTTTTTAAATTCAGTTAAATTGTTTAAAAATGTGTTAAAGTTATTAAGTATCCATTATAAACACCTTTCTCAGCCTTCTTTTACCAAAAAAATCAGTTAAAAAAGCTTTTTTATAAATTAAGGGGGTGTTTGGTTTAGTGTTAAAATGGGTCATTTTGGGTTGGTTATGGGTCAAGTGCACTCAGCCAACTTTGGCTGAGTGTGTGGGGTTTATTAAGTCACTTAAATCACCAATTTTAGTTTGAAAATAAGTTTTTAGGTTTCTTTTATAATTCTGTCAAATTTGAATAAGCAAAAATGAGCTTAAGTGCTCAAGCTGCTTATGCAGCTTAAGCACACCATTGTTGTGCTTATTTGAGTGTTACTAGCCCTTTTAAAAGCCCCCTTGTTCTGTCTTTGGTTTGGCAGCAAATTCAGAGTGGTGTGTGTATGCCTTTGGTGTTTGTGCACCATCCAACTTGTAGCCCCAAAATCAGCAGCTTTAAACAGACCTAGACCTCATACTTTTGAATATAAGCTCACTAGTCACCCCTTTAATTCTGTTTGTGATTTGTTTTGGCTAAAAAGCTCATAAGAGCTTATTTTTCATAAGCCCAAAAAGCCCCTAGCCACTGCATTAACTTACCCTGGTGCTGAGCACTATTTTCAGCCCACTTGTTTAGCTTATTTAGGTATTAAGCCTTAGGATCTTTTAGCTTTTATTTATAGCTTATTACTAGTTCTTAATCCCAAAATCTACAGCTTATCTCCACTTTCTAGGTTACTTAAATCTAGCTGTAAAGTAGCACATTTCTGTTTTATATCAAAACTGTCACTATAGCTATATCTTCTTTCCAGCATATTTAGGGCTTAATCTATATACCTTAGCTTATATTTTAGGACTCTCCCCCTCTCCCTAATTTATCTATTCCGCCTTAGTTCTAGCTTATTTGTTGCGTTTAAATCCCAAAAAAGCCAAGTAAAAAAAGCTCATAACTTATTAGATTTCTGTCAGTCAAAAAGCTAAGTTTCTAGCTTATTTAGTTGGATACAGCTTATTGCACCTTTTATGTAAAATTGTTATCCCTCAGCCCCTTATCAACTTTGCTTTTAATAGCTTTTTTGTAGATAATAAGCAACTTGGACCCTTCTTGTAATCGGGGTCCACTTCAGGGACCTTTTGTGATAATTTCTTCTTCTTTCATATTATAATTGTAGTCCCTATGTGTAGTTAACCTGTTACCCCGTACATCCTTTTGTCCTTTCACTGTAGTCCTTTGGTTTTAACAACAGTTAGCTTTTAGTTCGTTTATATTAATTTAATTAATTAAATTAAGTTTAAAAATTAATTAGTACTTAAATTACTTTTTATAAAATCAGTAAAATTTGAGTGTCATTTTAGATATTTTAGAATTGTTTAACTTTTTCTTTATTTAATTTCAATTTTTTCAGAATTTTTAATAACTTTTTATTTTTTGTCTTTTACTATTTCTCGTTTTAATTAGTTTTTAATCTTTTAAAAAATTCCAAAAAAAAATCTAAAAATTAATAAAAAAATATTTTTACTTTTTTTATAAAATATTCCTTTTGTCAATTTAGTGTCTAGAAAAATATAACATTTAGTATAGGCTTAATTTTTCTTAAATTTTCATTCCTTTAGACCCGATTTTACCGGGTGCTATTTACCGTTTCTTTTCGTTTTACATTCAAACGACCTCCGTTTTTAGTTCTAGTTTTCTTTATTTTTCAAATTAAGTTAATTAGAATTTAATTTTGATTTTTAATTTAATTTAGCATTTATTTTCTTAATTTTTAGTATTTAGGTTTCCCGATACCTGATTCTGTTCCCCGTATTTACATTTTAGATTTATTTTAAGGAATTTCCCAAAAATTAAATTAGCTTCCCTGGTAAGTATTAATATCCTTATCCATATTAAGACTAATTTGTTTCCCGTAGTATTTTTAATATCCATTTCCTTTTGCTTTGTTTCCCGTGATATTAAATTACGTTTTTATTTTAACTAAAATTTTAGTTGATCATTTCGATTCAGTCTGTTTCCCATCATATCAATATTCTTCATCATTCAATTTCTCATCAAGACAAGGAAATTTCAATATGCATCCTCGTTGAGGACACACGACCCTGGAATATCTCTTCCGCGGAATCTTTTTACATTGATTATCTTGATAATTTAATCTCTTGTGTAGATTTTTGACACTTTTGCCTTGGTTAAGGGCATTAGGTTGAGATCTGCATTTGAGTATGT
The DNA here is from genome assembly GCA_026074375.1 of Tanacetum coccineum. Classification (NCBI taxonomy): domain Eukaryota; kingdom Viridiplantae; phylum Streptophyta; class Magnoliopsida; order Asterales; family Asteraceae; genus Tanacetum; species Tanacetum coccineum. The sequence continues at coordinate 29,412 of BQNB010031019.1, forward strand.
TTATAATATAATCCGTACATATATCACGAATCATCGGTATTTTATTCTCTTTAACCTCTCTAAAAGCGTAACAAACTTTGCCCAGCGTTACTAATGTTTTCACTATCGATACTAAACGTTTGTCCAAGGCAATATGAACAATGTAGGTAGCAGGAGTTTTTCAGTACCAGCAATACCTCTTCTCAATGACTCTCCAAACTCTATCAATCCTCTGGAAATGCAGCACCGATGGTTAACCTGTTTCCTTTAAACACAACTTACAACACAGCATATTCCTCCCTTTAAACAAAGTAAAAGCTGATTAAGGATTGATCAGCCCAATGGTAAGCAACCAAAACTAAACCCGTCTAACATCAAATGCCTTGTGAGTAAATCAGCTACATGTGTCATCAGTGTGGATATTTAGAGCACCTGAATTGAGTTCTTTTCCTAAGCATCTCTTTATGAAATGGTGCCAAATAGCAATGTTGCTTTGTTTTGGAATGATATACTGGATTCTTTTTTTTTTTTTAATTTTTATTATAATGCAAATGGTGCTTTCATTATCAATGTAGAGATCTTTGTGTTCATGAAGTTGAACCCATAGTCTAACATTTGATTTTGAATCCACAAAACTGCCCAATAGCACTTGTCGAGCAGCAACATATTCTGCCTCTGTAGTAGAAGTAGCCACAATGGAGTCTAGCTTTCTTGCATTGCCAAGAAATGGAGTCTCCTGCCAAGAAATTAACAACCTCCTGTTGTGGATTTCCTGTCAAGATTTGCTCCAGCATAATCACTATCTGAGTAGGCTTCCAGGACAAAAGAAGACACTCTAGGATACCGAAAAGACCCATATTGGGTTTGCTCTTTAGTTACCTAAAAATTCTCCTTGACAATCACTTAGATAGAAGTCATTTGGAGTGACCTGAAACCTATGAGCAATCACAGACAGCAAACATAATGTCCAGGTCTAGAGCAATCAAGTACATTAAAGAGCAAAAAAAAACAAAAAAAAATTCATGAACCTATAAAGATGAAACATCCACATCATTGGCTTCCTCATCCTTGACTTAAAGGCTTCTGAGTCTCAATTGTGTACTAGCAGCTTAACATTTGCAAAGTCAAACGTTCTCAGGAAATCTGTATACATACTATCCTGACTTATAAGGATACCATTCTGGTTTTTGTTTTGACTTGTAAATCCAGAGAAAAGAAAGTAATCTCTCCATTGAGGTCTCTAATTAAAAATCTACTCTTCATTAGTGCCTCAAACTCAACACACAAATGTATCTTGTAGACCCAAAGATATTAATCATCCACATAGACTTAAACTATAATAATCATGTTTGTCCTTCTTGAGGAAGAGGTTTGTCAATGGTTTCCTCTCTGTATCCATTCTTATAATAATAAAGTGATAAATTAGCATACCAGGCTCAGTGAGCTTGATGTAGCCCATAAAGAGCTTTGACACTTTCTATACTTTCTACTAGATATTAAAGATCTAGAAAGCCTGGTGGTTGAGACACCATAAACCATCTTCAACAATTTCCATAAAGGAAGGCACTTTTCACATCCAATTAGATAGACTAACAAGCCCTTAAATGAGGCAAGGCTAAAAAGATCCTTATGGACTTCAAGTCTTGCCACAGAGCAAAAACCCATCATAAAGTCTATCCATGCCTCTTGTCCTATGTCCCTGAGCAACTAACTTATGCTTTTATTCTGACTCACAACTCCTCTTTCATCCTTCTTATTTCGATAAACCCACTTAGTACCGATAGCCTTCTTCCCATAAGGCAAATCTACTAAGACCCAAACCTTTTGTATCTCAAACTGCAATAATTCTTCTTGTCATTAGCATCAACCCCGCTTCAACTTCAGAGAGCTTCTGAATCTTCTGGGTTTCACATGTAGAGACAGATACACTCACATAAACAATGATGAAGTTCCGTTGTGATTTGTTTCTCTTTTGCTTTTAGAACATACTACAAAAGCATGATTACCAGAACTTTATTTACTTCGCTTCTTGTTTAAAGCTGCTGAGTTGGTATCTTCTAGAATTAAGTGCTTTAGGATGAGTGGAGTGAATCCTTGATGTGGGAATAGACTAACATTCACAAACAGTTCCCAATTTGTGAAGTGCAGCCACTGCACCCTTCATCATCAAAAGATGAAGATAGTAAAAAAACCATCAGTGGAATTTGGTTACACCGCCAAAGAGTCAGGCATGGTCCAGTACTTGAACAAAGTAAAAACACTCGCAAAAAGCTTCAAGGAATTTTCCATAAGGACTGGCGGTACTAACTGGTATGCTAACAGTATTAACTTGGTTAGTACTGCTAGTTTTAGCTGGTGTGCGAACAGTACTAAAAATGTTAGTACTGCTAGTCTTAGCAGCTCCTGCTTGAATAACTAAGTTCTTAGTTTCTTGTTCAAACTGCTTCCTGAGAGCTTTAGCTTCCTCATTAGCCTCCTTTTCTTGCCTCTTAAGTCTCTTAAGTTCATCCATAAAGACTTGTTCTTCCTCTCTTGGATCTTCTCTCTTTTCATCTGTCTTTAAATCAAGAGTGATTATTGAAGAATAAGAAGGCCATATTGGCAGTACAAAACAGTCTTGAGCAGATTCATCTTCTTTGTCAGACTCCCCTGCATCAATAATCTCTTTTGTACCTGCATTTTGGTTAGCTTCTTGTTGACCTGCATGTAAGTTAGCTTGATTCTCTGAACTAACAGGATGATAATTCATAGAATCAGTTAAATAATCAAGATCAAAAAGCCAACTTGGTCCTTTTCCTGCAACATTTGGTTTGTTCTCTAAGAAAGTGATGTGCAGGTTTTCTTCAACTCTCTTGGTTTCTAAATTGTATACCCTAAAAGCCTTGCTTTGTAGAGAATACCCAACTAAAAACCCTTCATCTGATTTACCAGCAAACTTACCAAGGTGGTCAATGGTATTCAAGATGGGGGGGGGGGGGGGGGGGGGGGGGTGGGGGGGTCCGGGGGGGGGGGGGGGGTGGGGGGGGGGGGGTGGGGTCACATGGCACCCAAAAGGTCTTATATAACTTATAATTGGTATCTTACCAGTTAAAAGTTCATAAGGTGTCTTATTATGAGGCTTGGTCACTAATACCCTGTTTAGAACATAACAAGCAGTACTAACTGCTTCAGCCCAAAAAGTGTTAGGTAAAAATGAATCTGCAAGCATGGTCCTTGCAGCCTCAATAAGGGTCCTATTCTTTCTTTTCACAACTCCATTTTGTGTGAGTTCTGGCATTACTATATTCCCTCTTGATCCCTTTTAACCCACAGAATTCAATAACATCCCTGTTCTTAAATTCTGTACCATTATCACTTCTAATGGTCTTAACTTTTTGATTCAATTGGTTCTCTATCTGTCTTATAAAGTCCTTAAGGATTGCACTAGTTTCATCCTTAGTTCTTAAGAAAAATACCCAACTAAACCTGCTAAAATCATCAGTGATGACAAGGCAATAGGTCTTATGGTTTAAACTCCTTACAGATGTAGGTCCAAACAAATCCATATGAAGAAGTTGTAAAGAGTGACTAATAGTGCTTACTGTTTTGGCCTTACAGGAGGCCTTGTGTTGCTTTCCTTTCTGACAAGCAACACAAGTGTGGTCATTTTGAAAAAGCTTGGAAGGTAAACCTCTTACAAGATTTCCCTTCACAAGTTTGTTTAAATTTTTGAAATTAACATGACCCAACCTCCTATGCCATTTGTTAGATTCATCAGCTGTAGCCTTTGCAATTAAACAAGCCAATCCTCCTGAAGGAACAATGTTCTCTAAATTGAAGCTGTACATATTGTTTTGTCTGGGGATTTTAAGTAATACTTGATTGTCATCAGGCAACTTAAATTCAGGAGACAAAACAAGACATTCAGCATCAGTAAACAGAACCTTGTTCTTTTTGTCACACATTTGTGACACAGAAAAAAGATTGAAATGCTGAAGTTCTTTCACAAAGCACACATCCTCAAAATCTAACTTTCCAGTTTTTATTTTACCCTTACCAGTGATATAACCTTTACTACCTCCAAAAGCAACAGGGCCACCATTAAAATCTTGAAACTCAGCAAGGTAGGCCTTGTTTCCAGTCATGTGCCTGGAACATCCACTATCAACAATTCCTTTATTCTTTAGAGCTCTATGTGGATAATCCTGCACATTAAAAGAAAGAGATTAGTTTCTCTTAGGGACCCAAGCCTGTTTGGGCTTGAGTCTGCCTAGTGGATCTTTGAAAGTGTAACAATTTCCAAGACTGGATCCACTATTGTATTTGGATCCACCATGGTATCTTTGTGGTCTCCAATTACAACCTGCTGAGGACTTAACAGCAGTTTCCCTTTTTCCCCCAACAGTACTAACTGCATTTACCTTAGCAGTATTAAACTTTTGATTTGAAACATTTGGTCTAAGTACTGTTGTCTTTTTGAAAGGCCTTGTGGATGGAGAATGAGTTTTTTGAAAAACATTTGCTGGTCTAACTCTATTCACAATGGGCTTAACAGTATTAACTTTCATGGCAGTATTTTTTAATACTGTCTTTCTGTTAACACTTTGCCTAACAGTACTAAAATTTTTAGTACCGCTAGTTCTAGCAGTATTAACTGGAATTATACCAGTTCTAGTTAGTACTGCTGAAGGAACAAATTGGTTTTGTTTATTCACTCTTTGCACATTATTCCAACCATTGTTTAAGTCAGCTTTTCTTGCCATCCTCTTCTCATGAAAATCACAATCTCTAATCAAATGATTAAGACTACCACATACAAAACATGCTCTTACAGCAAACCCATGCCCCAAATCTTATATTTTTTTGTCCTTATCCAACTTTAGGTTTTTAACTAGTGTATATTGACATTTAACATTTTTCCCCAGGAGTTTTTTACTTGCTGTTAGCAAAACTAGTGTGTTTCTTGTTGTTTGTTGGATAGAAACACAATCATCTCACTACTGATTCATAATCACAATGAAAAGGACATCAGACAGAACTTAGTTGACTTCTACATAGATTCATTGACAACTGGTTCAGTTACTAGTTCAGAAGATTCTGTACTAATATTAGATTCACAGGTAACAATTTCACTTGATTGGGATTCAGATTTCTAGGTAGAGTCTATTTTGACCATATGTAAACTAGGAGTAAGCTATTTCAATTTCCAGTCCAGAGGTCATAAATTCCCGGTCCATGGGTGGGGGAACAGCATGCATTCCTTGTGCAAACCTATCATACATAGGCTGGTTTTCTATATCACTCTTTTTATTCATAAAAACACTCTGCAACACTTCATTTTCATAACTCAAAATACCATCATATCTGTGATCCCCATACCCAAGTCCAAACTTGTCATTAGCACTCATTGTATTATAGCAGCTTAGCTACGATTTTTAGAAGAATTTAAGCATTTTTCATACTTTGCCTTTAAATCTCTTTTCTTTTAGAGCTTCTGCTAAATACGTTCTTTATGGTATGTGAGAACATCTGTTTTATCATCTAAATCTATTTTCATAAACTTTATCTTTTGTTCATACCAAAGTTGTCCTTGTTGATGAGCAACTAACTGTGCTTCAACTTTCTTAAGACCTTGAGAGTATGCTTTTATTTCTATGCTTGCATCACTAAGTTGTTCTTTTTGAGCATCATACAATTTTTTAAGACTAGCATAAGACTCTTTACATTTATTTGAACATGAAATTACCTCTGTGTCTGAGTCTGAGCTGTTGCAAGCCATCAAAGCATAATCTTCATCTTCTGAATGATTTGTCCAATCCACACCTTCTCCATCAACTGTCACCAATGCCTTAGAATCCTCCTTTTGTCCAGTTCTGCTCCCATCCTTGTTTCCAGAATTCCATGCATCCCTCCTCCTGTTGTCTTGAGTTCCCTTGAATCTACACTCTCTAGCAAAATGACCTGTCTTGTGACAATTGTAGCATTCCACTTTGGTTTTATCAAACCCAACAGCTTCTTTTGCATCAAATTGTAACTTTCTTCCAGTCTTCTTGTAAAACTTTTTCATTCTCATTGATATCATGGCCACTTGCCACTTCAAGTCCATTTCTTCAAGGTCATATTCATCAATCTGTTCCAAGTCCTCATGATCCAATTGAGGGCAGCTAGATTGATTAGCAAGAAGTGAGTATGATGAAGTTTGTTCATACTTTGTGTTTTGACCAGAAAGATTAGGAACACTATAAGCGGTACTAACTTCATTAGTACTGCTGGTGTTCTCAGAGACAAAAGCTATATTTTGTGGGCTTGAGGATGATGATGCAGTAGAGCCTTTTATATCACTCTCAAAGACTCTTAGATTATTGTATAAATCATCAAAACTAAGACTGTCTACCCCTGGTTTGGTTCTCATAATGAGGGAAACTTGTGACCAGGCAGAAGGTAGAGATCTTAGGAACTTTTGATTAGCATCCTCAGTAGATACACCTGCTCCATGTATCTCTAACTGACTTAGAAGACTTTGGAACCTGTCATAACCTTTGTGAAGCCCTTCTGTGTTGGATACAGAGAATCCTTCAAACTGTTGCTTCAAGATATACTTTTGCATCTTCTTGGATTCGTCATTTCCACCAAATCTAGATTTGATGGCATCCCACATTTCTTTTGCATCTGTCATCTTATGAAACTTAGCAAGATGATCTTCTGGTAGGGCCATAAGCAAGGTGGTCCTTGCTTTTCTCTCTCTTTCTCTGGCTACTATCTCTCTGCAGTTCTAGGAGCAAAATCCTAATTTATCCTGAGTATCTTATGATTGATACAGGACCATTCCCATTTTGTATTACCTCCCAGATTGGATAGTCTGTATGGGCCAAATAGTGCTCCATCTTCATAGCCCAGATGTCATATTCTCCCTTTTTGAGAATAGGCAGCTTGATGGTTGAAACTGTATGAGGAGTTTGTTGGGTTGGTGTTTGTGATGATGGTGGAGGTGGTGGTGGTGGTGGAATTTCATCTTGTGATGATGATGCAGACATGTTTAGTTTAGTAGAATGAGAGTTTGATTTGATTGTTCTTCTTATTCAGAGTTTCTCACAGGCTCTGATACCACTTGTGAGTCCCTCTTAGGAATAGATCTCTGCAGCCTATTAAGGTTGATAGCCAAAATGTATAAAATACACTGACTATAATAAAAACACTGATTACAAATACTATGTGTTAAGCGGATCTTACACAAGTACTAAGAAAAACAATGTATAACTAAATAACAACTTCTATTAATCTGCTTTGAAACGATTACAGATTACTAACTATTTCAGATATGATATTGTATGAGATTTCTTCAAGTCGTATATCTAACTATGCTCAGAGAAATCCTTTTATAGACTAAGGATAAACTCTCACAAGCTTACAAATCGCTAACAGATAACACATATCTTTTCCTAGAATATCTCATACATATCTCATAAACCGGTACAACTATTTTCTAACTAACCGGACTAACTAATTTCAACAGGACTTACATTTTGTTACTGTCGGTACTAAACAATAACTAAAAAGTACTCACTATTGTACTGTCGGTACTACTTACTAAAACATACATCCTAACAATATGTCTCATAAACCACCAGGCTTTCTAGAATCCTAATTAATCCTCAGAAAGTCTACAAAGTTGTAAAAGCTCTCTATGGGCTACATCAAGCTCCCAGAGCTTGGTATGCTACTTTATCTACTTTCTTGTTGAAGAATGGCTACAGAAGAGGTACTATTGACAAAACTCTCTTCATAAAGAAGGACAAACATGATATCATACTAGTTCAAGTCTATGTGGATGATATCATCTTTGGGTCTACAAAGAAATCTTGGTGTGATGAGTTTGAAGCATTAATGAAGAGTAAATTTCAGATGAGTTCAATGGGAGAGCTCACTTTCTTTCTTGGATTACAAGTCAAACAGAAAGCAGATGGTATCTTTATTAGTCAGGATAAGTATGTTGCAGAAATCCTGAAGAAGTTTGACTTTGCAAATGTTAAGACTGCTAGTACACCAATTGAGACTCAAAAGCCTTTAGTCAAGGATGAGGAAGCCAGTGATGTGGATGTCCATCTCTATAGATCCATGATTTCTCTTTAATGTACTTGACTGCTTCTAGGCCTGATATTATGTTTGCAGTCTGTGCTTGTTCTAGGTTTCAGGTCACTCCAAAGTCCTCCCATCTAAGTGCTGTCAAGAGAATTTTTAGGTATCTAAAGGGCAAACCCAAACTGGGTCTTTGGTATCCTAGAGTGTCTTCATTTGACCTAGAATCCTACTCAGATAGTGACTATGCTGGAGCAAATCTTGACAGGAAATCCACAACAGGAGGTTGTCAATTTCTTGGCAGGAGACTCATTTCTTGGCAATGCAAAAAGCAGACCATTGTGGCTACTTCTACTACAGAGGCAGAATATGTTGCTGCTGCAAGCTGTTGTGGGCAAGTTTTGTGGATTCAAAATCAAATGTTAGACTATGGGTTCAACTTCATGAACACAAAAATCTACATTGATAATGAAAGCACCATTTGCATTGTAAAGAATCCAGTATATCATTCCAAAACAAAGCACATTGCTATTAGGCACCACTTCATAAGAGATGCTTATGAAAAGAAACTAATTCAGGTGCTTAAAATCCACACTGATGACAATGTAGCTGATCTACTCACCAAGGCATTTGATGTTAGCAGGTTTCAGTTCTTGGTTGTTACTATTGGGATGATAAATCCATAAGCTGCATTGGTTAAAGGGAGGCAATATGTTGTGTTGTATAGTTTGTATGAAGAAACATGTTAACCATAGGTGATGCATTTCCAGAGGTTGATAGAACTTAGAGAGTCATTGAGAAGAGTTATTGATGGTACTGAAGCACTCCTGATACTTACATTGTTCATTCTTTGGTTGAACAAAGTTAGTACCGACGATGCAAAGTTAGTACCGCTGGGCAAAGTTTGTACCGCTATAAGAATGTTGAAGAAAAATACCGCCAAGGGTACAAAGTGTAAATTGAAATGGTTTCCTTGAAATTAGGTCTCCTAAACCTATATAAACCTATCTCAATTGCACAGTTCCTTACGCAATCTCTCTCAACTACATTCCTAACTACAAGCCCTAATATCTCTCTTAACGACGATCTCTCTTTTCAACTACATGGCTGTTCTTGTTCATGTCCTAAGCACACAATTAGTCGCAGTAATTTGGAGAAGTCTGAAGGAATGCAGATTTCACGAGATCATTGATATTTCTTAAGCGCAGTTCGCATTCATCATGCTTCTCAACTGTAAGTCTGTTGTATCTACTAACATTGTTGAACAGTTTTGGACGTCTGCTAAAGTCTAAAATAATCAACAATGGTTGGCACATTACTACAAAAGTACTGGCAATCTTTGTCTATCTCTTAGGCATCAATAAGAGAGTGAACTTCTTTTTGATGATGCTGATGGGATAGACTCATTCCCCTATCAGACTATATTTGAGTTAGTATAGCTTAATTTGGGTATGATGGGTATTTAACAGTTGTAACATTTAATAAAGCTTTGTTTTTCACCCCATGGAGGTTTATTATTCATATAAAAAATCATTGGTATAGTTCAAAAAGCACCCTTGGGATCAAATCTACTAATATTTGCCACTGCTTGCATTGTTTTGACATCTAATCAGCTGTATAATTTTCCAAATAAATCTTTGATGGTATGCTTAGACATTTAGATGCTAAGAAAAAGTTTGTAATGTACCCACGTTTTATTTCTATCTTTTTAGGTAAACAACTAGCTAATGTGTTTGTACCTTTAGATCATTTTCCTGTAAATACTTTAACTAGTAAAGTCTTTTCTTTCATGGTTAAAAAGGGTAAACATTTCTCAGGGAAAGTCACCCCTTTGTTTGCTACTATATTGGTACAACCAACTCAGGATGAGGGGGCTCCTTTAGAAAGACCATCTGAAGCACAACATACACCTTCTCCTGCTCCCAGTAGTGAAGTACCTAATGAGCCACAGACTGACTCATCTCCTGCTCAAACTAGTGAGGTACCTATTGAGCAACAGACTGACTTATCACCAAGACCTTCACCCACTCCTATTATTCCTGATTCTATCCCAGAAACTTCTGGTGAGAATCTTGGAGGTCATTCATCCAGTGATAGATCCCTTTCAGGGAATGAGGGTGTGATAAGTGCCTAATTACACATATCTTTTACCTCTAAAAACGAGCTTAAATGACCAAAAACAGACAAAAACTGCCAAATATAT
>BQNB010031019.1:43754-54352 GCA_026074375.1 Tanacetum coccineum
AACTACTTAACATGTTTTGAAGATTATTTAGCAACGTGTTTTGAAAAGCATTATTTTAACTCATCAAAGCGGTTTGTTGATTTTTAATGGTAGTTTGAATCTCGTTCTTTAACTCTCCTCTCATCGTGAAGTGAGTTGGTAATGCAAATTCCTAATCGTTTTTTCATTAGACTTCTTGTAATTCGAAAAATCATTTGAAAAATCTTTCACTTGATTATTAGATATTTGAAAAATCATTCGACTTCTTGTAATCGTTCATTAGACTTCTTGTAATTTGAAAAATCATTCGAAAAATCGTTCACTTTGAAAACCTTGATTTTAAAAATTGTTCCCTCGATTGAAATTATTCCCTTGACCCTGATTGTTATAATTCCTATTTTGACCTTGATTTTGCACCGGAGCAAATCCAGGTGGTGCCATTTGATTACTAACTCGATTAATTAAGAACATAAAGTAAATAAAGAAATATTGAAATTGAAGTAGGTTAACTTCAGAATTCATGCCAATGATATGAGAAAAAACCATATACACAAACTATATCCATGTCATTCTTTACTATGAGTTACCTATATTAGAGCATCTCCAATGGTAAATACCATCAATAGCTTTTTGCATTTACTTTTTGTAGTTGATGCATTTAATGAATAGTTTTTAATTATATATTTGTTCACTTAATGCAATATCTTTTCATTTTTGTAAACGCTTGTAACCGCACAAGTCTTTGCTAAAAAGTGGTTAACCAAGTCATTGCTCCAATGCTAAAAAGTATACTAAAAGCTTTTCTAAATAGTAAAAAGCCTTTTAAAAACCACCCATCGGAGATGCTCTTAGTATCTTGGATCTCCTGCTTTGACATCTTGTAATCATCCGAACGATGGCCTAGCTAATCACAGTAATAGCACAACCCCTAAAACCTCTTTTTCAGAATTCAGGCTTTAATAATAAGGTACTCGGCCTTTCTTTTGCCTTTCCTGTAATTCTTTCTTTTGTCTTTTCCTTTTCTTTTTGTATGTAGATTTTGAAGATGATGAAGCATGCTAAACCATATTTTCCTTAGCAAAAATAAGCGTATGACTCTTTTTGTGAGCCAAGTTTAGGTCCCATTCAATACAAATACGAACAACCAAGTATGTGACACTCGTCCCCTTTTTCTTGTCCTTTAGGTAATTTTTAGAATCCGCCTAGCTTGGAGGTAACCATTCAATCATAGCAAATTAGCAACAACTTGAAAATTCTCACTAAAACTCATTCCCTCGGCATGAATATCGTGTAGGATAACATGTAAATCTTGAACATACCAAATAACATTCTTTTAATCAACCTTATTGTAATCGTGGCTTAATAAACGTGATTCCCATAACTCTTTACCGGTCTTTTCCTTGCAGTACACTTTGCCCTTAAAGTTGAGATGCGTTCGTGTCCACGGGTAACGCACGCGCATAGGTTTTTAAGTAAACTCAACCAATGACTTTTGAAGTTGAGAAATGATATATCATCATCCTACCACTTGTTTTTACTTATATTTCTATTCACGGAATTTCGACATTGGTTAGAATTGACAATTTTGATGTAGAGAAATAATGAATAGAAAAAAACATATAAATTCTTTTGTGTAAGTGGATAGGTAGACATATAGTAATTTATAAAGATATAACAAAACTCTTTGAAATTAAATCAAGAAAACAACATTAGGAAACTATTTACTGCGAAAAATAAAACGTATATCAAAATAATTAGCGCACATTCTCGCTTTTTCAGAGTTGCAACTTGCAACGCGTTGCTGTTGGAGTCAAACTAACCAAAGACACTTGGGAAGCAATATAAAGCCTTCTATAGTTATATATAAATTTATCAAAATTTCCTTCTTCCATCGACGTGAGGTCAATCTCATTTCATTTCCATTTTCCATTTATTTCCTCGTTCTCGCTTCCTTGGGTTTATCGACTTTAAGGAACTCATACTAAGAAACTTTAACGTGGATTCATTACATGAAGAACTTTTGATTAAACTAACTGAAGAAATTGTGAACTGAACCTAACAGTTCTAATGAATATCGATAAAATTGTTCTATGGTCGGATGTTTATGTGTATACTCGATGATATTTTATCTTTCAGATTAATGAAATTACTTTTTATCTGTTAAAAAAAGGCATAACTCTTGTGATTATTTATGTGGTTGCCTTACCCATAGAATGATAAGAGGAAAAGCATCTATCAATCTGAAGGCATGTACATAATAAAGACCAGGGCTGGATTTAAACATGTGCGGGGTGTGCAACGGCACAGGGCCCCCATTTTCTTGGGGCCTCCAACTTCTAGATCCGTATCATTGATTTATAAGATTATAAACTGTTTTTATTTTTATCCAGGTAAATGATGATTTTAGACGAAATGGATATTGTTTACATTGTTGGAAATTAGTTGGTTGAGTCACAATGGATAAATAAAGTTCAGGACTCATTTACAGTGAAGAAGGGTTGTGTTCAATGGAAGAAGATATACACAAGCCTTAAATTTTGTTTTTATTTAAAAATTTTCAAGTTTAACCCCTCTAGTATATAATTTGTGTAACAACCAAAAAAAGACAAAATAATCATATACGACCGTAGAAGTTATACTTTTTATTCTAAAATATTATAATGATACTTACATCTTCTAATAACTATATTTCAAGACAATACTAAACAATTAAAAACATAATGAGATTTGATCTTTATGATAATAATTTTTAGTTGTTAGTAGTTTATTAGGAAATCTGATGGCTCATTTTCCAAAAATATACACTATATTTATAGACAATAATACACAATTAAAAACATAATGAGATTTGATCTTTATGATTATAATTTTTAGTTGTTAGTAGTTTATTGGGAAATCTAATGGCTCATTTTCAAAAAATATACACGATAAATAAAAAGTTGATTTTTTTTAACAAATAGACACTAACTATTGACCGGCTAAAAAGGCATTTAAAGTTACTGCTTTTGTATCGGATATTCGGATATTGTTACATGGTGTGCAGTGTAATAAGGCACAATGCTGCACAGGGCCTCCGAATTTCACGAGACGGCCCTGATAAAGACTACAATACATCTACATGCCATGATAAGCATTTACTACTACAATTGTGGTTGTGTTAAGTCATACGGAAAATATGTATATCTTAATGTTTATGCATGTCGATCAGGATATTAATATCGATTGGTCCTTCTCTTACGAGAGGGCATGCCCCTACCACTGGAATGTCAAATGAGGAATAAACTGCGAGGTTGATGTACGTTAATGAATAAATGGAAATCACCCGCATTTGAAATTTCCCGGCCAAAAACATTTATTACTTGACAGACTAAACTTATTGTGCAAGTAGTACTATGAGGAAAATATTACCCTTGTTGTATATAAAATGTAGGCTCCTTTGGCGAACATCGTATTTGTACAATTAGTTGGGTTAAACATTACAGACACATGTGTTTTCACACGTAGGTTGATTGAACATTTCACACCCGATTAGACTATCATGTCGATATCTAATTTCTTACACAAAACACTTGCAAGACATTTAATTTAACAAAATTCCTTAAACTTCCGCATCAACGTTCTATATTTTTCAAAACTTATGTACACTACATATGAGGTAAGGTCGTACAATTAGGGTAAACACAAGAAATTAACTAAATCAATAGTTTTCACAATCAAAGCCGTATATGAGGGTGTGCGAGATGTGCAATCGCACATGGCCTCAAAATGTATACCTCCTTGTATATTTGGGGACTCAAATTTTATTTTCGAAAAAAAAAGTCAATGATATATGATTTTATGTTATGTATACTTGTTAAAATTGAAGGTTGGTTGTTAAAATACTATGTTTATTTGTTTCCATAGATGATATGATATATCTTTGACCGTTATATTGGGTTACCACATCAATTTTTGCACAAGGCCTCTCGAATCTTAGCTACAATTCACAATGTTCGTGAACAGGAAGAAATATCTTACATTGTTTCAACGGTTGCTTCAAATCATTCCTCGTTTGAAATTCAGCTTCATGTCTTCCTCCCAAAATCTGAATCGGCTTAACTTAGCAACAGTTACAAATTATATCACATTTTTAACCTAAACTAACTATCTGGAGTCGAAGTTTCCTAACACGCTACTCCCACTAACTCTACCCCACCTCACCCTCCCCATTAATGGGAGGACGTACCATAAACGTTTAGTTCCGACGTTAGTGCATGTGGCCATACTTTTGCTTTATAACTATGTGACGTGATTGAGTGGGACAGTGCATAGTCGACTTGGATTAGGGGCCCACAATACATCATAAGTTCAAACATTTCTACATCTTGCTTTATAACTTTTCTAAGGTTTGTCGTCGATTAACAGTTTGCCTGGCGACAGCCATACGTAGAGACTTGGATTGTTATAAAATCATATGAATGCCTTTTAATAAGTGATAGCATCACCGATTGTTAAGAGACTGATTTTAGATGGTCAATCTCTCATGAAATAGACACGTGACGATCGAGGTGCAATAAGGCCTTTTGAGCCGACAAGACATCAAAAAACTAAGAGAAAAACTAGACTTTGTTTTACCAATTTTTTGTTTATACCATATATTATTATTATTTTTAAACTCAATGCAACAATTGCATATGAATAGATAACTTGAAATAAAACTATCCGCTATGTGAAACATGGAACTGAAGGCTTTATTTGGCTACATGCATCCATTTTATTACTTAGTAATTCTAAAGTGTACCGGACACTACTACATAATTTGGAATAAAGCCCCCCTAATAGAGCCATGTTTATAGGAAAAATGGGCTCTATAAAGGTTTCCGTCAAATTTAAAAGCATAAAACCCGGTTATAAAATGGGAAACGAGGGCTCTATTACAACCATAATATAGAGTCATGTTTTATGGAAGGCAACCGGGCTCTATTTGTTTGATTTTTCATTTGTCCATTGAGCGGGATTTTCTGCTCATATTTTTTTCACCTCGCTTTCTTTTCTTCTTTTCAGCTACAAAACCCACATAAACATAAAACCTAAATCACTTTTTACTTATTCCCACTTGACCGCTTGTGTTTGAAAATTTTCAACAACCAGGTATACACTCTTTCTCTAACATCCATATAATCATACATATAATCATAGATCCGAGGTGTTGATGGTTTAAATTAAGGGGTTGTTTGTCCGAATTTTTGAAAATCCTATAGCACCACCATTAATGGTGGCTTTAAACTCGATTGCATAGAGAATCATATCTATTATAATTATAAGTTTAAATTGAAATTATAGTTTGTTAATAATTAGGGATCTGAATGGTACAAAGGGTTTAATTTTATATTTTAGTTAGCTTTGTTTGGATATCTGTTTATTGGTTATATGCCCCTCTATGTCTGTCAAACTCACTTTTGCATTGTGATTATTACTAGTGTTCAAAAGTTTGTTTATAATGGTTGGTTTTATCAATTTATGTACTAATGATATACGGATACGTTCTTCAACATTAACATCTACGCCGAAACTTAGGATAATTAAACATTGTCATTTTAACATGGGTCGAACATTGTGGCTACTTTTGGGCATTGCAATAGCCTTAAGATATATTGTTACAGTTTCACTAATAATCTTGTCGCAAAGTGGGATTTTTAATAATAGTCAAAGAGATGTTGTTACCTTCCGACTAATTTTCTTAACAGAAATTTAGTGCATTCGTTTTGATTACTGATTTTTTGAGATGTTTGAGAACTTATCTCTTGAAACTTCTAAAGAAAAATAGTTTAAGGAATTCCTATTTCAAAAACAATGACTTAGGTACAACAAAATAGTTAACTTAAACCTAAGAAATGGTGATTGTTTTTTCGGTGCTGGTATGCGTGCAATTGTGTAGAGTTTAATACAAGTACCACCTATGAAACTGGTTGTGTTTTTTAGATGGGAAGCATTAGCTATTCTGTTAAAACAAATATAGCCCTCTTTTATACAAAAACAGGGCTTTATGTCACATATGGGATGATAAGGGCTCGGTTTTCTTCGGTTTACTTCTTCTCACTTGTTAATATCAGTAAATATATGCTTATCTCATGACTTGCTTCTTATAATTCATATATTCGGAAAGATTTGTGATTTAGGGCTCATTGATAACCTGATTATTGTTTTGTAAGTTTACTAATTAATACTACAGTTTTTCGCTATTATGAGCATGGTTCTGTTCACATGAAAAAAATGGTTGATTTGGTCTCAAAGTAAATATCAATGGTACTTTATCTCTTAGTTGCATTTGTTTTGGTGTCAGACTAACTTATAATAAGCTTAAAGAATGTTTTGCTCCAATACGAATATACAAGTGTGTAAAATGAAAGAAAAAGGAAAAAAATGCCAAGAAATTTTGGAGCTTTCAAAGGTATCAGATATCCTTCTCTTTTTCCGACATGATCTATGTGGCCGAAACTAAAGGAACGGTACTCTTATTTGTCATAAAATCATAATGTCATAAAATCATATTGTTAGCACTTATAGTTTTCTTAGCACTTATAGTTTTCATTATTTTGGTTTAAAGTGCATATGATTAGAACTTAAGGAAGAGTGATTTTGGTTTCGGTCAATGGCCTTCTCAATGTTGTGAATTTCTCTCCACCGTTTTAACCTCGCAAGAAAGGTAAGGTGTATGTTTCATTTACTTTCTGCAGGTAGTTGATACAGTGTTTTGCTAGTACATTGTAGCTTGGTTGTGGTTAATCAGAAGCATAATAAGTTAATAGTAAGAAAAGGTATGTTATGCTTATGCACAATATCTTCTATTATAATTAGAAGTTGGCATTTAAATTTTTATAGTGCTCGAGGCTCAGTTTTAGCAAACTTGTAAGTTAATAGCAAGTATACTTGACAAAAAGTGTCACCTGATACAATTTTATTGCAGTTTTGAGTTTATCTCATGTTTAACCCCTGCTTTCAAACTCAACATAAAACTACCTTCCTCTTCAATGAAGGTTCAATATAGATAAAAACTAAAAATACCAAAACTTTTATATCAGGAAATTTGTGTAAGGTTTGTATTTTATTGGAAGGGGCGGGTTAGAAACTATCGAGAGATGTAATTTGACAGAGTTGGTAGTAACTTTGTAGGGATATTGTTTCTAAATGAGGCCATCCATGTCGTTTAAATTCTTCTTCGACCGTTCAGCTATCCAAATTTGTCTTTTAGATCGACAATCTCTATTTATAATATTTTGAAAACAATTAGTACCATTGTACATTGCCTTACTGTTTCTTTGTAATATACACATTGACATAGATTATGGACAATTTTTATCCCTTGTCGCATGTGCCGTAAAACAGAGATGCTTTATAGAAAGGATAGGATCCCAGTTCATATACTTATACTCATGGTAAGTAATAATTACAATTGCCTTAATTTTGCAGATACACTCCACCAATTTCATGGAAAGGAAAACGATTAGGGATTTGCATCTTTATGCCTCTAAGTGATCTATATGACCACATGCTATATCAAAGATGATGTTGTTGTACGTAACGTGACTCAGTGACTAATAAATGGTCATATGACTCAGGACTGGCTTTGTTGGACTTATGAACCAAGGAGCTACATGTATACATAATTTTTGTTCAAGTAGTCAATGTATTAACAGATTGTAAGTTGTAATGTCAATGAATCTTTTTGATACAAATCAATAAAATGTTCATTTTGCTAAATTAAATTGATGTAAGGGCTGAAGTTACACCATAAAAGATTTTTTTATTGTTTTTTTCACATAGAGCCATGTTTCTTATAGAAAATCGGGCTCTATAACTTGCAATAGAGCCTGTTTTCAAAACCGGGCTCTATTTGCTTCTCTAATAGAGTCCCTACCCATTTGAGCCCCTCACTAGAATCGGGATCTATGCATGTTTTCAACAGGGCTCTATGTCTCTTTTTGTAGTAGTGGGAAGTGGTTAAATTAATAGGACAGTAGATAAACTGGTGGTCAAGTTATAACTCCTAAAGGCTTGCAGCACTACAACAAAAACAAAAAGAGGCGACAAAGTTTTGGCAAGAACATGCATCTCCTCGCCAAAGCCCCGCTAAATAAAATAAAATAAAAAACCTTTTTCAAACTTTGACCGAGGCTAACGTATATTGAAAATTTGACTGAATTTTTTGGCGAGGACATTTCGCCAAAAATAAGATATTAATTTGACATTTTTTACTATTATTTTCGATGTTCGTTCTGGCTCGAGGATTTCCCGCTGAAACATGTCCTTGCCAAAAAATTGACTGTAATGTTGACCGTAATTAGGAGTGGAATTACTTAGTTGTTAACATTGTTAAATTTATGACATTTTTATTTGGCGAGGACATGTCCTCGCCAAAGATAAAGTCAAAGTTTAACTTTCTCCGTTTTATAAGTTTCGAAGAAGAACTTGGAGGTGTTGAATGTTGAGGAGAAGAACTTAGACGGACCCCGAAGTCATCTTTCCACAAAAAATATATACATCCATTATATTTAATTCTTGGGTGTTATAGAGAAAGAAAATCATAAGAAATGTTTTTTTGACAAGCAAATTAATTATATATTATATAAATAAAAAACTGTTGATTGTTCACAACTGAACAAGGACATGCATAGTTTTGTCTATCATAATTGTAAGGTTGACATGATGTTCACAACACTACATCTCTGTTTTCATAAGGACACTTAAAAGCTTCATATGGCTCCATTTGGTAGTGATCAAAGTGATGGTGAATGTGGTGGTGTTTGTGAGGATAAGGGTGTGTAATGTGTTCATAGGTGGTTCTGAGGATAAGAGTGTGTAAGTGTTTGTAAGGATAAGATATACTTTTATGATAAAAAAAGAGCATTTAGGGCAACCTATAGCGACTACATGTCGTCGCTATAGAGCTGGTAAAAGTCAATAAAGTTTTAGTCAAATTCATCAATAAAGTTTTCGTCATTTACTCTGTTTTGTCTAGTCTTTTTCAAATTCCCTAGTAAATGTATATCAATATCACCTCGACTCGTCCGTTTAACATCTAATGTATGTCAATATCATCTCGACTCATCCGTTTAACATAACATGTATATCAATATCATCTCGACTCATCCGTTTAACATCTCATGTATATTAATATCATCTCGACTCATCCGTTTAATATCTCATTGTTGGGATATGCTCATGTCATATGGATATTTATACGGCTAGAAATATGTGAGCCTATGGGGGTCACACACGTATACACTTAGATATCCCTCTATTGGTATATATATATAATAATATAAGTGTATATTTGTTATATATGTATTAATACTCGATTAATATATATAATAATATAAGTGTATATTTATTATATATATTAATATTCCAACGATAGAATACTAACGGTCGTTAATTAGTTCGTTTACGAATAATTAACTATAAGGCTTTTTAATTAATGTGTAATTTGATGTAATTATACATAAATGTTAGAAAAGTCAAAACGTCAACACCAAGGGTGTGTTTGGTGTTGGGTTCGACTGGCCTAGGCTAAAAGAGAAGAGAAAACCATATGAACCCACATCAGTGGGATAGGTAAACTTAAGGGCTCTATATCTTATATAAATAGAGCATCCCCTAGCTCATATTGATCATCCCTTCTTCTCTCTTCTCTTTGGTGGTCGACGAAACAAACTCCCCTATGGGAAAGGAGTTTTGAATTTGACTACTTGTAGTATTCTTGAGTGTTGGTTCGTGGAACTAGCATCCGGGTGGTATTAGTTAACGTGTATTGTAGATACACGTAGAGGTTGTTTATTTTAGCAA
Source organism: Tanacetum coccineum (assembly GCA_026074375.1). Taxonomy (NCBI): domain Eukaryota; kingdom Viridiplantae; phylum Streptophyta; class Magnoliopsida; order Asterales; family Asteraceae; genus Tanacetum; species Tanacetum coccineum. Next base: position 53,559 of record BQNB010031019.1, read on the forward strand.
CTCGAATGGTTTCGGTTTCGCATGGTTTAATACACATGTGTATTCTCAAGAAGCTCTCATTTCTTCACTAGCTTGGTTGCTAGAGGTACGTTTTCCATTTATGTTTTATGTTAATTATTGTTGCTATATGAGTTTATTTCCGCTGCGTAGCTCGTAGAATATTATGTGTAATACTAGGGTTATTAGATAACCATTTCCAACACTCATGTATATCAATAGCACATCGAATCATCCGTTTAACATCTCATGCATATCAATATCATCTCGACTCGTCCGTTTAATATCTCATTTATATATCAATATCACCTCGAATTATCCGTTTAACATCTTATGTAAATCAACATCATCTTAACTAATCCGTTTAACATCTTATGTAGATCAATATCATCTTCACTCCTCAGTTTAACATAACTTGTATATCAATATCATCTCGACTCGTCCGTTAAATATCTTATGCATATAAATATCATCTCGACTCGTCCATTTAACATCTCATGTATATCAATACCATCTCAACTCATCCGTTTAACATCTTATGTATATCAATATCATCTCGACTCATCCGGTTAACATCTCATGTATTTCAATATCATCCTGACTCATCCGTTTAACATAAATTGTATATCAATATCATTTTGACTCATCCATTTAACATCTTGTTGGGAAATATACATTCCTACTTAGTACCGTTTGTTCTATACTTAGTACCGCTAGTTATAGTTAGTACTGACAGTACAAAGTGTTAAGTACTGTTCAGATAGTTAGTACCGTTAGTATAAAATAGTTAGTACCGT
>BQNB010031020.1:0-54351 GCA_026074375.1 Tanacetum coccineum
ATCTTTTATCTATATCACTGTTGATATGTATAGGGAAGCCTGATTATGTAGAAAGGATACCATCAGTTAGCCGTATTCATACTACCTTGCCCCCTAATATGGTTGATCCACTCTTAATATATTTCACATGCATTTAATATACTCTTAGGGGCCTTGTAATAGTCTTTATACTACCTTACTTGCATGTTGCCTTAACAAAATATTAAATAGACAGTGGGTTCGTGTAATTCGTTCATGACTTTGGAAATAATTACATAGATCATCACAAGTGTGACATAGCAACAACACTAGGAGAAGCAATCTAGGGAGTAATACATGATTAAATGAACATAATATTTTATTATATTGTTATCACCATTAGCGTAGTTTATTATTTAGTTTAATAGCTAAAACCAAACAAAATCTCTCAACCATACGATTTTACTGCTTTCTAAAAAATATAAAAATACAAAAATAATCTTCTCTCAACCCCTAAAATTCTATTAGACCATGATCAAGCCTTCCCAACCTATTCCCCTAGAGAACGATAACAACCCCCGAGTCTTGCCTATACTACTACTACAACGGTTAGGTACTCTGCCTAGGGAGTGGTAAAACTTCTTGTAGAAGTCCCTTACGACAACCGCATCAAGTTTTTTCCGCCGCTGCGTGGGGAATAGTTAAGTTTTGATCATAATTTAGCTTAGTTCTACTTGCTTGAATCCTTTCAAGTAAGATTTAATTTCCGCATATTAGCTTTCTTATAGTCTATCTTTTCTTTGTGTGTTTGTTCATAATTTTCATTGACTATTCCACTCTTCACTATGGAGAATGCGAATCCATCATCGACCTTATGATCCTTTTCTCTGGAACCACATGTCACTACTCACGCTAAGTTTACGGCTCAAATAAACAAGATTTTACAAATGAGGCAAACCATTGACTCTCTCCTCTTCAAAACCATGAATGAATTAACCAACCAATCTTCTGACTTCGAGATCTTCTTCCCTGAGGAGAGAATTAAGGAACTTGAATTAAGAACGCAACAAAGAAACAATTTTGTGGAAGAGTTGTTCAAGGATAGGTTCCCTACTGAGAAAGGACTAGCTTACCATAAGGAACTATTAGGAGAACCTCAACCCCCTTTCTCGACCCTAGAGCCCAAGATTAAGAGAGGCGACCCCTGGAGTTTAAAGATTCCTTGTGTAATCGGCACCGTTTACACAGGCCATGCATACATTGACCTACAATCTCCTGTCAACATCATGTCTCGTTGGAACCTATACCAACCATATAAGAGAAAAATCCTTTCAAGCACATAGAAACCCATACCAACCATATAAGTTTTGGCAACTTCGTTGGAAGAGCTAAAAATGTGCATTTATTTATCGAGTGCTTCGTTTATGTTGTGGAATTTATGATTTTAGAAGGCTTGGGCAGCATCATTGATAGTGGATTAAGTGAAGTAGTCTTGGGACAACCTTTTGCGCATACATCTAAGCTCCCTTATGATGAATCTTTAGGATTAATTAGGTTTGCCCAAAGGGATGATGACGTCGTATTTAGAATGCCTCAAAGGAAAAAGAAATTAGACCTAATATCTTCTTTAGAAAAGGATAAGTTTGAGGCATTCTAGTTAAGCTTGTCCTTGAAAAGAGAAAGGGATATTACAAAGCTTGCATGAACCTTGGACATACTTATAAAAGAGATAGGGAAACAATTGAAAAACTTAAAACAAACCACATAAGTATCATCAAGCATAAGGAGTAAAAGGACTTCAAGTCTAGCTACAAGACTCGTAAAATAAAGAAAAGCGCCTTTTGAGAGGCAACCCAATATTTATTTTTCCCGCATATTAGAAGTGTCCTGTCTATTTTAATTCTTTATCGTTTGTTTATTATGTTTGAATTAGTTTGTAATCATGCTTTGTTTGTTTGTAACTTCGTCTTATTTGCAATCAAAAGGTATTTTTCAACAAAATAAGTGTAGGGGAATTATCTAGTTTTTAGAACCAAATTCAAACATTTAAAATACATTGTTTTGATTAATTCGTGTCAGTTTTGAGTCATATGATTGAATTGATAATTCTCAGGATTTTATGCAGCATTTTGTACAGGAAAATAAGTATGTGTCAGATATCCTGACGCGTCAAACGCCCATGTCCAGAAAACTAAATTTTTTAACTATTATTGAAAATAAAACTTTCCTAACATTGAAAATAGTACTCATCTGTTATAAACCTGCAAAACCAATGAGTTTGAAAATTCTCTCATCCTATCTTTTCTGATTTATTGAGTCACAACCTTAAAATCATATTTGTCTATTTATATGATCACAATATTTTATGCTTGGTATAGTTGTCTTTGTCTTTGATTATAGGTTATATTTGATAAGAAATACTTGGCAAGTTTCTTAGGAAATTCCATTGGACAATACCTTGGAATGACAAATAACCAGTTATCACAATCTCACAAGTTTCTTATCTATTATTGAGCAAGACCAGTGAGTATCTAGTTTCATTTCCCTTTAATTCGTTTTTACAGGTACTTTATAGAACATTGGGACAATGTTCAACTTAAGTGTAGAGGGGAAAAATAAGCCTTAGAACTATTCTTTCATTTGCCATTTGCTTTGCCTTAAAAAGATGGTTAATATATCAAACAAAGCATAAGAATTGATTTTGACCCAAATTAAATTTTTTATGACACATACCAACAAAAACCGAGGTATTAATCGTCGTCTCATGGATAGGGAAATATATGACGAGCACGAAAACCCTTAAATTCGACCCCCAAAATATGAGTTCATCCTTAGATATTATACCTTATTCTTGAGTTTGAGTTAAGGAGTGAGCAATCATGAGTGTCTAATATAAATTCCAATCTTTAACGAATGTGTACGCGTGGTTTTTGTCGCCTTTTCTAGAAACATTGGTATTGGGTTACTTAGTATCATGATAGTGGTACCGTAGTATATTAAGATTCCTAAACTTGTTTTTGTGAGGCATCCGAGACGCATATAAGTTGATTAGGATTTTCTTGATAAGATGCATTTAGGATTAACCCATGTAATAAACCTGTAATTGTTTATGATGGTCACACCGATCACATAACTAACCCACTCCCTTGCCATGCACTCCATTTTAGTGAGGTATACCCCTAGTACAACCCTCCGAGCCTATCCTTTTTCACGGTTCTCGTAATTTTCTGGTTAAGCCAGACTATTAATAAAGAACATTAGTCACCCTTAACTAATCGTTTACACCCAAAATCGCCTAGTTCCACAGTGTATGTACTGACATTTTAGTACTTATTGGTTTTAATAACAAAAAAAAGAAGAATGAAATAAAATAAAAAAAAAGAGTAAAATAAAAGAACAAGAACACATAAGAAAAAAAAAAATCAAAGTTAAAAAAAGAACAAAAACAAGGAAGTAGAAAAAAAAAAAGAAAAAAAAGAAAAAAAAAAAATTATAAATAAAAAAAAAAGAGAAGAAAAAAAAAAAAAAAATAGAAAAGAAAAGGTGAAAGAGAATTAGAAAAAAACCTAGATTTAATTATATGATTACACGGTTGCTAAGTCCCTTATCCCATGTAAATACTAGTTGTTAGAATAGGACGATTGAGAATCATCGGTATAAAATTTTATATTCGAGAAGAATAGTGGAATAAAAGTGATGAGGTGTCCATTTTTTTAGTCACACTTTTTCGGGGTCGTTTAACCTCCTAAATCGTGTGTTTATGCCCAAAATAGGTACTTAATCGTTCTTTTCAGGTATTATGCATTTGGAGGGCATTTGGAAGAATTACATGTGAAAACTTGCAAAACCCTAAGTTTAATAATTCTCTCATCCTATCTTTACTGCTTTATAGAGTCAACCCTAATTTTGCATTGTATATTATTATATCGCACATTTTATAGTTGGTATAGTTGTCTTTGTCTTTGATTACAGGTTATATTTGATGAAAAGAGCTTGGAAGTTCTTAGGAAGTTTCAGTGGACGATTCTTAGAGGATGATTTAACCAATTATCGCATGTTTCTTTTCCACTATTGAGTAAACTATGAGAGTACTAGTTTCTTTTCCTTGTTTTCTTATCCCTTTATTCATTTTTACGGGTACTTCTATAGAACATTGGGGACAATGTTCAACTTATGTGTAGGGGGAAAATAAGCCTTAGAAACTATTCCTTCATTTGCCAATTGCTTTGTCTTTAAAATGATGGGTATTATACCGAAACATAGCATAAAAAGGTAATTTGGACCCAAATTTAAATTTTTTTATGACACATACTGACGAAAACTAAGTATTAATAGCCTCTCATGGATAGGAATTTATATGACTAGCACAAAAACCCTCAAATTCCACTCCAAAAATGTAAGGTTCGCCTTTAGATCTATAGGAATTCGGGTATCTATTATTGATACCCAAGATAGTTTATACCTTTAGCTTTCTCGAGTTAAGGAGTAAGCAGTCATATGTATCTATTCCGTCATTACGGATGTGTACGTGTGGTCTTTGTCGCCTTTTCTGGAGCATTGAGATCGGTGTTAAATTATATGAGTGTACCGGTAGTATATTAAATTCTAGAACTTGTTATTATGCTGTATTCCAAGACCGCATAGTAAGTGTTAGGATTTGCTTAATAAGAGGCATTAGGATTAACCCATGTTTTAAACCTGTAATTGTTATGATGGTCACACCAGCCATATAACTATCCCATACCCTTTCCATGCACTCATCTTTAGCGCAGAATACCCCTAGTACAACTCTCTAAGCCTATCCCTTTTCACGGTTCTTGTAATTTTCTAGTTAAGCCGGACTATTAATGAAGAGCATTGTCACCCTTAAACCAATCGTTACACCCAAATCGCCTTAGCCTACCTTGTATGTACTCGCCTTTAGTACATTATTGTGTTTAACCCAAATTAATTATTTAAGTACACGGTTGCTAAGTCCCTATCCTTGTAAATACAATTTTGGGACGATTAGGATTCATGGTAGTATTTATTTAGCGGGAGAATAGGGAAGAAAAGTTAAGTCAATACCATCATACGTTTGTTAGATGATCTCCATGTTATTTTGATCCACCTCAAATTGGGTCATTAGTTAGATTGTAAATATCAAGTATGTAAAAAGCTCAAGTGTAGGGGTACGTGTTATAAACCCCAAGTTATGATGTATTATGTTATTAAAAATAGAAAAGAAAAAGAAAGAGATTAATGTAGAGTTTGTATATCTTCGTCCGAGTCTTGGCTTAGCGACCAAACCAGTATGTGTTCGTGTAAATAATTAGCTAACCCTTCCACTCCAAATTCACCTAAAGCCACCCAAATGTATCCCATCGGTTTCTGTTTCCATTATATGTTATCTTGCACTTACACCCCACAACCCTTTGAAAAGACCTCTTAGATAGTAATGAATAATGCTTGCGCCTAGCGGTGGAGGTTTGATCCTTTACCAAGCCTAGACCTATGGTTATTTATTATGAATATATCAGGTAATGAGTATTGATTTTCCGTTAGCCCCTTTTATGTTATCATTTATGATAACCCATAAGAGAAAGAGAGTTATCCCAAACACTTATGTGAAGGTGCTAGTTGTATGCTTTCCGTGCTTTTAAATTGCGTGGACTAGAAAGTTGTGTTGTAAATTACTTTTTAAAAGAATAGGTTAAATGACCCTCATATTGTTATTGTCTAGGTAGAAAAGCCCATTTGCTTGAGGACAAGCAAATCCCAAGTGTAGGGGTATTTGATGAAGTGTCATTTTATACACTTTTTCAGGGTCGTTTAACCCCTTAAATCTTGCATTTATGCCCAAAATAGGTACTTAATCGTTTCTTTTTAAGTATTTAGCATTTGGAAGGCATTTAGAGGAAATACACGTGACTTGGGCTCATTTGGAGAAGAAACTGTTAACCTAAAAATATGTTGACTGATCCGGAATTACACTAGTTATCATTAGGCAAGACTCGCAAAGACTAGAACTGTTAAGTTAGAATAGTTTCCCTTGTCATGACCTATAAATACCCCCTTCATACTTCCATGGAGGGGTGAGGATTCATTATTATATCATAAGTGTGTGTTGTTTTTCTCTCTAGAAAACACACATCTTTCTTTTCTCTCTCTAAATAATAAAATGGCTTTCTACTTGTTTAATCCTCCCCGACCTCCGGATCGAATTTAGCTAGTGTTTCTTAATGTTTACAATTGGTATCAGAGCTAACCGAGGGTGTTTTGTATCAACTTATTACGGCTTATTTCTACTTATTTTTCAGCCATTTCGTGGCTTATTATTAAGCCAAAAGGCCACAGCTTGTTTGGTTTTTGCTTATTTGGTACAAAAAGTTTCAAACTTTCTCTCATTCTGTGCTTCTAGCTTTTTGTCCCATGGTTTTACTACCTTTTTTGGCAACCAAATAGCATATTGGATTCTTATTTTGAGTTTTTCTGGGTTCGTGGTCCTTTTTAAAGGGTGTGTGTGGTTTTGGTTTCTTTACGGTGAAAACAGCTTATTTATAAGTTTTTTTGGCATGCTTATTTTGGTGAAAAGCTTCTTCGAGCTTATTTTCTGGTCTAAACAACTTTTTAAAGCTTATTTTTGGTCATGGTTTAGAAACAAATCTCAGATCCACAATTTTTGCTGTCTACACAGTTTTTTGTTAGTTTTTGAAGAAGACAAAGACAAGGACGATAGTACTTGTTGGCTTGGTGTGGAACCGATCTAGAAGTTTTTTGTTCAGCCAATCTAGTGGAACTCAGTGAGAACCGAACTACATAACCGAACTACTAAACTGATCTATGCGAACTGATCTATCATGCTCTCTTTGAGAACCGATCTATCACAAACCCAAACCGTGTCAACTCGATATTTACTGAGTTGATCAGGTTGACTTACTGAGTCTGTTATAATTGAATCAAGGTCAACAAAATGGAAAATGAATAACAGACATACTCATGTTTAATTAACCATGAAGCAAACCTCAATCAACAACATCAACAACTTCTCAATAATTACTACAACATCACCATCAAATCCAACAGACCCAAACAACTCACATCATCTCCACCTCACAAATACTTGAAACGTAATAAATAAATTGATCTCAGATTTGTTTCGTGTTATTCCATAATTACAATGACCTTTTAAAGATCAATACGACGAAACAAACATCATCATTGATCCTTGTTAGGTTACACAACCTTTTTTTAATTTATGAAATTAAAGAAGAGTTATAACAAATCTGTTAAAACTATTCTTTGTTTCGATTGAAATTCAAAACAGTCAACCTTACCCGAGACCTTTTATCAAGATCTTGAAGCTTAACTTTTCATTGTTGAAACCCAAACGGTTTGATATTTCCTCGTGTAGGGTATGATGTTTGGGTAATTGGGTTTGTGTTTTGACTGTAAAGAGTGGAGACATGGATCGATTTAAGTTTCATGTGTGAGAAAAGAGTTAGATCTGCGTTTGAGAGATGAGATGGGAGAGAAGACTCAAGTGGTAGGCAGTTGTAAAATGAGATTAGGGTTAAACTGTGAGAGATATTAGGGATTTAGTGCCTCTTATATCCTTAATTTTTGGGCCGTGTTCTATTTTTTAGGAGTGGGCCAATATCTCAGATGAAGGCAGTTCATAACTCAAACCCTTAGGCCAAGTATTGTAACTTTTTGTTTTTGGGATGGTGAATTTTTAGTTCAACGTGTTTTAACAAAAACAATGGCGATGTTAATGTTGATATTGGGTTGGTTAATCTTAGGCTATTAAACGAAATTATAATGAGCTTTGTGAATTGTTTTGTTACAAAATGATTGGGCCAACCATGTTATAACATTTAGAGTGGGCCAAGACTTTGGTGATGGATTATGGACTAGTTATATGATGGTGTTGGACTAGTGTTATTGGATTGAGCCGAGACTAAAACGCTATCACGATAAGTTTGACTAGACGATGTTGCTTCGTTCACGACATTCAACAACAACATTTATCCTAGTTCAACAACCTACACGATCAACAACACAACAAACACGATACATAACACTAAAAACGATCTGAATAAGATTCACAAAAATGACAAACGGCTAAAGATTCAGATTACGATGACAAGTGATCACGAAGTTGATTTGGTATCCCTTATTTGACATTGAAGTTGAATTTCACGAAGGCTTCTACTTATTTCATCACCGAGACTTCCTTCTACTTTCTACCCCTTTTCTTCAAACCCAAACTATCGATTGATGACTTTCTTAAACGTATACAGCTATGATTGAGACTTAGATTATCTAGTTATTTCTTGATGTAAGGAGTTACGTTGTAGTGCTCACGGGTTATAGCTATCACTTAAAGGAGTTACAAAGTTAGAAAACTCCAGTTGTACCACACGATAACTATCACTTAAAGGAGTTACGTTGTAGTACTCAGTGTCACACTCAGATGTCGATGTGGATAATTTCAAGAGGTGTTGTACTTCTTATACTTTTAGGACTTAGGTATAGAGTACTTATAGATTTAATCTTGCACCGTTCTTCAATCAACAACAGTGCAAGATTAAGTAACAAATTTGGGGGATTCTACTTCATTTTCAAGTTTGGTATATCAGGTTTACTTTACCAAGTGATCACAACAATAGCCGACAAAATACGAGGTTGGTAAGTAAGCCAGAGAGTTTAAAGGTTGAGATGTAATCAGCAATTCTCATAGGATATTATTGTACTATTCCACAACAATGGTACTTCAAAGTCTAGGCAAAATTCTCAAAGTTCTTCAATGACATTCATATACAAAACCTTGATTATACCAAGTTTTCTTTATTCTTGCTTCATCTCCTACTACGGTTTGTAAAGTCAAGAGGGTAATGGTTCATTTGGATATCAGTATTTGTGCTTAAGACAAGAACTTCTCGAGTATATGGACATCACGACAATGATGCTTCCGAGAGTTCGCAACCATCATGGGGGAAAATGTATACATCCAGGACTTAGTTGACTTTGATGTTACCAGGTCAACTTCCAGGGGGAAGTAGTGAATACTACTTTACTTAGAATGGTTTGTAAAGTATACTACATACGTGAGAAGAATTGTTGCTGATTTCTCGCATGTACCCCCGAACGGATATTCACCAAGCCCCAATGACAAGTAGCAGTAGTACTTGGTGTGGTTTTTATTCTATAAAATTCCGATGTGCACGTCAATGACATATAGAAGATGGTTGAAGCTACATCAATGTTTAAGAATCTGCTCAAGATAGGGATGTTGGTTTGGGGGGAAGCTGATTCAGAAACTTTGCCAAAAAGGAGTCTATGAAGAAAGCTTTTCAATACATGTTGCATGAATTTAGGGGATGTTAATCCAACTCATGCATATTACAATGGTTCATGTATAATTAAAGACAATGAAGATCCAAGCTGGAGTACAAGTTTCAAGACCAGGAGAACTCAGAAGACGTCTTCAGCTTTGGAAGACATTATTTTATTGTAATTGTACTTGATAGGAACATTGTAAGTAATTCTGTATGTCCACATATTAGGGGAACATTGTTAACCTTAAAATATGTTGACTTATCTGGAATTACACTAGTTATAATTAGGCAAGACTCGCAATGACTAGAACTGTTAAGTTAAAATAGTTTCCCTTATCATGACCTATAAATACCCCCTCCATACTTCCATAGAGGGGTGAGGATTCATTATTGTCTCATAAGTGTGTGCTATTTCTCTCTCTAGAAAACACACATATTTCCTTTCTCTCTCTAAATAATAAAATGGCTTTCTACTTGTTTAATCCTCTCCGACCTCCGGATTGAATTTAGCTAGTGTTTCTTAATGTTTACAGAAATGGACAAGACTACGGACCTACACCAACATCTCTTAATATTATGTTATCAGCGGCTGGAGACGGCTTTACCAGTTCTACACGACGTCGTCACAATCCACTTCATAATGGCGTCACAACCTTTCATGACGGCGTCAGCTCGCACGACCCAGTCCAAGATCTAGAATATTCTCTTTCACCACGACGTCATGATTAAAACGCGATGTCGTCGCAGTGATTTATCTATATATATAAATATGTTTTTTCGGTTTTAAGTGTGTAACTTTAGAGTAAGAGAAAGGGGAGAACCCTAGTTCGTTTAGCAGCTATTAGGGATGATTTTAGGGCCTCAAAACCCTATTGTACATCCTTCAATTCATGTTTTAATCAAGTAAGACTATCTTAATCATTCAATATGTCTTGTTGTGTGATTATTATTTGTTCTTGCTTTATCTTTAACATGCTTGGCTAAACATTTTATTGTGTTTATTTACGATTGTATGAAACCTAGAATGTAGATCTTAGTGATGTTGCTTCTTGTGATGGATGTGCATGTTAGGCTCTAGAAAACCAGCTTTTGTCTGTATCGCTGTTGATATGTCTAGGGAAACATGATTGTGTAGAAAGGATGCCATCGGGTAACAGTCTTCATACTACCTTGCCCCATAATTTGGTTGATCCACTCTTAATATATTTCACATGCATTTAATATACTCTTAGGGGCCTTGTAATAGTCTTCATACTACCTTACTTGCGCGTTGCCTTAAAAGAATATTAAATAGACTACGAGTTCGTGTAATTCGTTCATGACTTAAGAAATAATTACATAGATCATCATCACAAGTGTGACAAAGCAACAACATTAGGAGAAGCAATCTAGGGAGTAATACATGATTAAATGAACACAATCTTTTATTATATTGTTATCACCATGAGCGTAGTTTATTATTTATTTTAATAGATAAAACCAAACCAAATCTCTTAACCATATGATTTTACTGCTTTCTATAAAATATAAAAAAAACAAAAATAATCTTCTCTCAACCATTAGAATTCTGTTAGACCGTGATCAAGCCTTCCCAACCTATTCCCCTAGAGAACGATAACAACCCCCGAGTCTTGCCTATACTACTACTACAACGGTTAGGTACTCTACCTAGGGAGTTGTAAAACTTCATGTAGAATTCCCTTATGACAACCGCATCAGTGCTACACTTTTAAGCCTGAGCAAAACAATATTGGTGACCCCTATAATCCGTCATGGAAAAGTCACCCAAACCTTAGGTGAAGACAACCCCAAAATTCCTAAAATAAAATTTCAAACCCACCTAACCGGTTCCAACCCAACTGTTCGATCCTAAACCGTCCCTTCAACAAGAATCCTCAAAGTTTTATCAATCAACCAAATCTAAAAGGATTTATATCCAACTTCATGGCATCTCAAGATGCTAGATTGTCCAAGTTTGAAGCCGATTTCAAACAACAACAAAGCGTGATGACCAATAAAATCAACACAGTGTTGAAGGTCATCACTGATCGAATAGCGGGAGCACTCCCTAGCAACACGGTCAAGAACCCGAAACTGAATACTTCTTTAGTTTTGTTTGCTCGTTCTTACCCAACTAAAGACCCACAATGCTCAACCCATATCCATGGTTCTATCAACACCATCATAATACATCCCAAGCAATAAAACAAATCTCGTGATAGCACAGCTAAGGAAGAAGAGCGAGAAAGAGAGGGCGACCCTGATCACACCAACACCATTGCATACATTAAAGAACAAAGAGATGCGCCACTACTGGAGCGGAAAGACATACCTACTGTTGATAATTTAGGGCCTAACAAGGATGACAAGAGAATTGAATGGATAGATGTTGAGGAACCTCTAGATTTAGTTAACATAAGTGAGGAATCGGTTTATGAATCGTTGATCAAGGAAATGCTTAAGTGCATACTTAATTATGATTTTAAGATCAAAAAGGGTGACCCAAGAAACCTTAAAATTCCCTGCATGATAGGTCATAAATTCACGGCTAACGCCTATATTGATGCTGACCTACCCATGAACATCATGTCCTTGGCCTATTATAACTCTATTAGAAAGAATGGATACGAGTATAGGGGAAGAAATTTCATAGGATTGGGAAGGGGTATGCACACATTTGTAGGAAATATGAGTTACGTCATAGATTTCACCATTTTGGAAAATATTGAGACTAACATCGACCCTAGCTTGTCCCATGCGATCTTTGGACTACCTTTCCTTGAAATTGAATGCCTAGCTATAAATAGGAAACACGGGTTAATGACTTTCACGGACGGAACTAAAGAGATCACCTTTAAGACGCCATATAAGGACCTAGAGAGGAGCGAATTGTCTAGCGATGGTCATGATTTATTGTCATCTAGAATAATACTTAGTGAAGATGACTATGATAGAGGATGTAGGAAGCCATCCGACTAAAAAGAAGGGTTTTATAGGGACACCATTAAGCTTGGACCCGAATATGTGACTGGAATGGATGATGAAGGAGAAGTCACGTAAGGGCGTGTGACTTCGAGTCTAGGTACTAGACTCATAAATAAAGAAAAGCGCTTCTTGGGAGGCAACCCAATGTTTATTTTTCCCATACTTAGGAGTGTCGTGTGTTTTAATTCTTTATTATTTGTTTTATTATGTTTGAATGAATTTTGTAATCATACTTTGTTTGTTTATAACTTTGTCTTATTTGCAATCAAAGGTATTTTGCAACAAAATAAGTATATGGAAATATATTCGGTTTTTAAGAACCAAAATTCAAACATTTAAAATAAATCGTTTAGATTAATTTGTGTCAGTTTCTAGTCATATGATTGTAACGATTAATTCCAGGTTTTTATGCAGTGCTTTCTTCAGATTTAACTAATAAAATTGCGTGCAGGAAATTTCTCATTAAAAACGAAGAAGAATTTTTTATAGACGCTGGAGACGGCGTCGGGATTAACACCCGACGGCGTCGCGTCTCTAGTAATGTAAAAAATTCGATGTTAAAAAATAAAATGTGCAATATTTAAAATTTGTAATTCTTTTGTAAACCTGCATAAACCTATGATTATATCATTACTCTCATCCTATCTTTACTGCTTTCATAGAGTCAAACCCTAAACTCTCATTGTATTTATATCTATCCCGCCGATTTTATGTTTGGTGTAGTTGTCTTTGTCTTTGATTACATGTTACATTTGACGAGAAGAAGCTTGAAAATCTTAGGAAGTATCATTGGATGATTCTTGGAGGACGATTTAACCAGTTATTGCATGTTTCTTCTCCATTATTGAGCAAACTATGGGAGTACTAGTTTCTTTTAATTGTTTTCTTTTTCCTTTATTCATTTTTACGGGTACTTCTATAAAATATTGGGGACAATGTTCAACTTAAGTGTAGGGGGAAAATAAGCCTTAGAAACTATTCCTTCATTTTCCATTTGCTTGTCCCTTAAAATGATGGGTAATATATCAAAACATAGCATAAAAAGGTAATTTTGACCCAAATTTAATATTTTTTTATGACACATACCGATGAAAACCAAGTATTAATAGCGTCTCATGGATAGGAATGTATATGACTAGCACAAAAACCCTCAAAATTCCACCCCAAAAATGTGAGGTTTGCCTTTAGATCTTTAGAAATTCGGGTATCCATTGTTCATACCCAAGATAATTTGTACCTTTATATTTCTCGAGTTAAGGTTCGAATGCAGTCATATGTGTCTATTCCGTCGTTACGGATGTGTACGTATGGTCTTTGTCGCCTTTTCTAGAGCATTGGTATCGGTATTGAATTATATGAGTGTACCGGTAGTATATTAAATTTTAGAACTTGTTTTTGTGATGCATCCTGAGACCGCATAGTAAGTATTAGGATTTGCTAGATAAGAGGTACTAGGATTAACCCATGTTTTAAACCTGTAACTGTTATTATGGTCACACAGATCATATAACTATCCTACACCCTTACCATGCACTCATTTTTAGTGTAGGATACCCCTAGTACAACCCTTCGAGCCTATCCTTTTTCACAGTTCTCGTAATTTTCTGGTTAAGCTAAACTATTAATGAAGAGCATTATTAACCCTTAAACTAATCGTTACACCTAAATCGCCTTAGCCTACCTTGTATGCACTTACCTTTAGTACATTCTTGTTTTAACCCAAGTTAATTATTTGAGTACACGGTTGCTAAGTCATTATCCTTGTAAATACTGTTTTGGGACGATTAGGATTCATGGTAGTATTCATCTTATGAAGAATTGGGGAAGAAGTAATTTGTTACCCAAGTAGAGCTCAATAAGCTCCATGTTATTTTGATCCACCTCAAATCGGGTCATTAGTTAGATTATAAATAATCGAGTATGTAAAAGTTCAAGTGTAGGGGTGTATCTATAAACCCTCATGGTGTATTATATGTTTAAGCAATGGCAGGGCAAAAGTGTACCAAAAAAATGTATATAAAAAAAGTAAAAAAAATGTACGGGCTGCCATTTGCTTATGTTTATGTTTATATTAGAGTCGAGAAAAGAAAAAGAAAGAGATTGGTGTAGAGTTTTGTAGAGTTTGTATATTTTGTCCAAGTCTTTGGCTTAGCAACCAAACCAACATGTATTCTTATAAATAAATAGCTAGCCCTTCCACTTCAAATTCACCCAAAAGTCACCACCCAAATGTATCCCATCCGTTTTCGTTTCCATAATTGTTATCTTACACCTACACCCCACAACCCTTTAAAAGACCTCTAGCGGTGGAGGTTTGATCCTTTACCAAACCTATGGTAATTTATATGCTATGACAGGTAATGAGTGTTGATTTTCCGTTTTCCCTTTATGTTATAATTTATTATACACCTGAGAGAAAGAGAGAATCCCAAACACTTATGTGAGGTGCTAGTATATACTTTCCGTGCTTTTCGAGAGTCTCAGCACACTAGTTATTGTTCTCTCTCGTGAGTGCTCTGTTTGGTAAGCATACGCGTGTAGAGCTTAGTGTATGAACGCTACTACGTTTAGCAGCTCTCAACTCTACTGTGAGCGTGAGAGACCACTCGATCTGTAGGCGATATTCCCCCTAAGAGCCCCCCGTGCTCCAGTACGCGCACTTGAGCTAACGTCTCGAGAAGATAATTGCGGGCCCACAGACCACAAGCTATCGTCTAATCTCTGCATCTCTACCACCTTCACTCGCAGAGCACTGCACACCCAACACTTAGATCCTTATGCGTATCATCTCTGATCACCAACCTTCCAACACTCCGGGTTGTTTCCGTCTTAGATTGTATATCTAAGCTGAGTAGGTAAAATCTTCAATCGTGTAGGGGTGTATCTATAAACCCTCATGATGTATTATATGTTTAAGCAATGGCAGAGCAAAAGTGTACAAAAAAATGTATATAAAAATGTATATAAAAAATGTATATAAAAAAAGAGTGAAAAAAATATACGGGCTGCCATTTGCTTATGTGTATGTTTATATTAGAGTCAAGAAAGAAAAAGAAAGAGATTGGTGTAGAGTTTTGTAGAGTTTGATATTTTGTCTGTGTCTTTGGCCTTGGCAAAACCAAACCAGCGTGTATTTTAATCAAATATTAGCTAACCTTCATACTCCAAATTTACCTAAAGGTCACGGACCCAAAGTATCCCATCATTCTCCTTGTTTGGTTCTCCGGTTAATGTTTATCTTTACTCCTACACCCCACAACCCTTTAATAGACCTCTTGTGGACAGTAATGGAATAATCACTTGCGCCTAGCGGTGGTGGAGGTTTGATTCATTTACCAAACCTATGAGTTATATTTATATGTATGACAGGTAATGTGTTAAATTTTCCATTTACCATTATGTTTAATTTATTATACACCTGAGAGAAAGTGAGATATCCAAACACTTATTGTGAGGTGCTAATATATACTTTTGTACTTTTATATTACGAAGTCGTCTAGAGAAATAGCTGTGTTGTGAATTAATTTTAAAGAGTAGTAAACTGACCTCATATTGCTATTGTTTAGGTAGTATAGAAAAAGCCCATTTTGCTTGAGGACAAGTAATCCCAAGTGCTAGGGGTATTTGTTAAGGTGTTCATTTTATACACTATTTCGGCGGTTATTTAAACCCATTAAATGTGTTAATTGCCCAGATACGTGATTAATCATTTATTTTCATGTTTTAGCATTGGAGGCTTTAGGGAAAATAACGTGACTTTGGGCTCCTTTTGGAGAAAAGAACGGACAGTTTACGGACCTACACAAATATCATGATAACTTTTGCAAAAACAGTTGCTGGATGACTGGCCGTCGCAGGCATAAAGCAACGCGTCGTGAATCAATCTAGTGATGGCGTCAGAATATGGCGACGCGTCAGACATGCAGCTTAAAGAAGATCTAGAATCGTCTACGTGGCGACGGCTTCAGTATTGCAAAGCGACGCCGTCGCGTCTACAACTCTATAAATATAAATCCGTTTTTAGGGTTTTAGTGTGTAACGTTAAGATAACATTGTATAACCCTAAGGAGACAAACCTTAGTGGTTTTAGGAGCTTTATAGGTCATTCACATAGTGTAGATAGGCCTCAAAACCCCATTGTACTACTTGAATCCATGTTTTAATCAAAGTAAGGTTATTTATAAATAATCATTCAATTTGATATGTGTTGTTGATTAATTTATCTTCTTGCTCTTCTTTATAACATGCGAGGCTAAACTCTCCTTTGTATTTATCTATGATTGCATGAAACTTAGGTTGTAGATTCTTTTGATGTTGCTTCTTGTTGATGAATGTGCACGTTAGGCTTCAAAAAACCAGCCTTAGTCTGTATCGCTGTTGATATGTCTAGGGAAACGCGAGTAGTGTAGAAAGGATACCATCAGTAACAGTCTTCATACTACCTTACCCACTATATGGTTGATCCATCTTAAGTTATTTCACACGCATTTAATATACTCTTAGGGGCCTTGTAATAGTCTTTATACTACTTTACTTGTGTGTTGCCTTAACGAAAAATTAAATAGACAGCGGGTTCGTGTAATCCGTTCATAACCTTGGAAATACTTACACAGATCATCACAAGTGTGGCAAAGCAACAGATCTAGGAGAAGCAATCTAAGGAGTAGTGCATGATTAGGTAAATACATTTACTTATCATAAAAGTTATCACCAGTAGATTAGATATTAATTAGTTTAGTAATTAGTTAAACAAACTAATCTCTCAAACCATAGATTTACCTGCTGTCTATTAAATATAAAAACACAAAAATAATCTTCTCTCAACCTCTAGAATTCTGTTAGACCGTGATCAAGCCTTCCCAACCTATTCCCCTAGAGAACAATAACAACCCCCCGAGTCTTGCCTATACTACACTACAATGATTAGGTACACTGCCTAGGAGATTGTAAAACTTCTTGTAAAGTCTTACGGACCCCACATCATTTCTGCAACCCAAGCACGGGATCCACAATCAGGACAACACCTAAAATGACGTCCCAGGTTCATTTTAGTCCATGAAGTATCAAGTGTGTGTTTGGTAACTAAGTGTGTGTTTGATCAATTTGGTTTGTAACTAGATGATTTGCTTTTAGTTGCTTGGTTGGTTGTAATAATTCATACTTTTATAGACAATGTTACTTGTAGGTATTTGGTCATTAATAATTACACATTCTGTTGTAAACTAATTACACACTACCCTAGACTGCTAAGCCATACTTCTTCATTTTCCCGCCAATATAAACTGATAACTTTGCTTGACTTTTTCCTTAACCAAAGTGTGACTTTTTGTTGATTTTATGATGATGTCACCACTGACCAGTGTAATAAACACTACCCTAGTAAACCACACTTCTTCATTATATGCAAGTTGGTTGTGATATATGAATGCAACGTCTACCAAACTAAATGTTGGTTTTTTATAACACCATTTGTTTCTCCTTATTAAAACCTTTTTGACTGGTATTCATTTCTTGATCACATTAATAATATTTACAAAACAAAATGCGTAATGTTGTTGATAAGGAAGAAGATGTATAGCCCTCGACTGTTGGATGGAATTAGAGAATATGGAATGAGATTAAAGTGAGATTATTGGGCTTATTGTTTAAAGGTGTATTTTTGAGGAAGCTGTATGCCCTTGAAATTAATGATATTATATGATAAGTAGCTAGTATCAAAAGTGAGATTTTTGTATCTTGTATGAACAATATTGAGTTGTACGTTGTGTTTTTATACCAACAAAAGCAATGGTGCTGTTTCAAGACACTCACCACGGTTTAACAAAAAGTCACCCAATACTTTTCAAATATTTAAAAGTCTTGGGTCTGTTTTGTAACTTTTCTTATCTCTATTTTGGGCCGCCGATTTTTTTTAATATTGACCTGCTGTTGGGCTAAAATATGTCGCTGGAGTAAAACGACAAAAAAACGACGTCGTATTCTGTGAGTTTTAATATGTATACTTTATACGACAGTGATGTTTACATTGAAAATACATACCGATAGGTCGATCCAGATTGTTATTATGATATGTTTCACATTTTTGTACAAGGTTTATGGATTTGGATTACGTTATTTATCATGCTAACTAACCTTCAACAAACCCCATTTGATAAACAATAAAGTAAATTAAACGCTACCCCAAAAAGAAAGTTAAATGCAACAAACCATCAACAAAGCCTAATACAGACCAGGAGCATAAAACAAAACACGAAACAACAAACTACAGAAACAACCATAAACCCTAATTGTTTTAACAACTGCTAAAAAGACATATCCCTAATAAACCACATAATTGAACTAATTAATAAGCTTAATCACTAACATGAAATTCGATCTCTCAAGCATACAAGCGTAAACCTCGTTGACATGCTTCAAAGTATCCACACGCATATTCATCTCCCGATACTGAAGCCCATCGAAAAAGCGAATACATTGTCAAAGCAACCATTGAACCACTTTCTCTTTAAAAACTCATCTAAAATTTTCTTCCCAGTGATTCATGATGACCATAAAGTTCCTTTGGAAATCTCCAAAAGCATTTTGCGCACCTTAAGATCCATAACTATTTCCCGTTCAATATGCTGAGTGAGTTGTTCTACAAGACTCGCCATCAATTTGTTGAAGAATTTTTGTTTTTTGTTTTTTAATATTAGGTCGAATACTATGGAAACTATTTATGATGGTATATAACGGCATAAGGGCCTTAAATAATAGATGTGCAAGGGTAATGAATCATTTCAATGAATAGTTGGGTCTTGTCATGCAGGAAGATAATTATGAATATGGTTGGCCGAGTTAAGTAACAAAAGAGTCAAAAAGTCCACGTAAGTTGGTAAGCCCCATTCTTGACATTTTTTAAGCCACCACTACACTCGACCTAAAATATGTCACTATTTTTAACATGTTTTTGTGTGGTTTAACTTGACTATAGCAAAATATACAAATTAAAGAGAGTGATGATTGTACAAGGTAATGCATCAAGTCATAAAAGACTTGATGCATTTCATATAATTACTGTAAATAGTTGGGGTAAAAAGCTTTTGCAAAACCTACCACTCCAATGCAAAAAGCTTAATACTAACTTTTAAGGAACATCTTTAAGGTTGCGTGTAAAATGGAAGTTTAATAAATACAAAAGCTTTTTTTATAGTGGCTTCAAACGCTTGGAGTTCTACAAGTAGTTTTGTAAAAACTAAAAAGTAATAGAACAAGTCATTTAAATATCTTATTGGAATAGTAAAAAAGTCTTTGCTCAAGTTTCCATTGTAAACGAGGTTCGTAAATCGTAACCCGCACGCTGTCGCGTAGCGCGCGTGACTATTTTCGCAACGGATCGATAACGCCAATTACTATTTATCAGTCGTTGAGACTTAAGACTCACCTTGCAACGAACCGATAACCTCAAAGACCATTTCTGTAAATAGTCTAAAAATATATATTAAACTTGTACGATTTTTATAAAATCGTATGTCAGAAGCATTGCAATATTGGGCTTGTTTTGTTCGCAATTCGACGCTCTTTTAAGCGCCAGTTTTTTTCCGAATGAATCAATAGACATGCGTTCCATATTTGATAAATAAAGTGTTATATAAAAAAAGTTGTAAATAGGTAAAAGTTGAAGGACGGTTTTGTGACTTTTAGCAAACTTAAGGGTGTGCAAACGTGAGGATGCATTTTGGAACATGTCAGAAGCAATGCAATATTGGGCTCGTTTTGTTCGCAATTCGAGGATCTTTTCAGTGACATTTTTTTGTAAATGAATCAATAAATATGTGTTCTGTATTCGATAAATAAACTTTGTTATATAAAAAAGTCGTAAATAGGTAAAACTTGAATGTCGGTTTTGTAACTTTTAGCAAACTTGAGGGTGGGTTTTTAAAATTTATTTTTCTTTTCATTGTGAATCGTGCGATTTTCATTTTTTAATATTTTTTTACTATTAGTTTCTACCGTTTAACTTTAACGAGGTTCGTAACTCTCACTCGCGCGGATCACGGTGTGCCTAATTTTGCAACGGAACGATAACCTCAACAACTATTTGTCAGTCGTTGGGACTAACATTGCAACGAACCCATAACCTAAAGGAACATTTCTGTAAGTTTCTTAAAAATATATATTAAACTTTAGCATTTTTTATATAATCGTAGGTATGTCAGAAGCATTGCAATATTGGGCTCAATTTGTTAGTAATTCAGAGGCCTTTATGTCTGTATATTTTTCATCTGAAAGTGCGCTATATATTTGTTACATATTGATAAATAAATTTTGTTACATAAAAAAGTTTGTAAAGTATAATGAAAACTTGGGACTTTTTTATAATTTTCCTTTTTACTACAGTAATTTTTTTGTGTTCATTATCTACCACCAAAAAAAATATAGTAGTTTTCTTTTTGATGTTTTTGGCGTGAATAAGTGGTGGGTGATGAGATTGTAGGTCATAACATTTGAATTTTTTAATTGTGCTGAATTTTTTATTCATGTTGCACATTTCCTCCTCTTTCCCAATTTCTAGTCTTTAATACAACTCATTATTATTATTATTCAATAATATAATAACTTTAATATAATTATATCATGTAATGAATCAAATTCAATGAATAGTCGGGGTCCTTATCATTAGTAGTATAATTATAGAAATATACTTGGCCGTGAATGGAGTCAGTAAGCCCCATTTCTTGACATTTTTTAGCATAACACTCGAACTAAAATATTCATAATTTTTTTTGTGTTGCTTTAACTTGAACTAGCAAGCAAAATACACAAATTAAAGATAGTAATGATCTTGTTGAAAAGCTCGACTCAGATGAGTTAGATTTAGCATATGATATTAGAATGAAATACTTTGTGAGGCATTATATAAGTTATTTATGTTAAGTAATAAAAAACGTGAAATTTATGGTTATATTTGTTTACAATTCTTCATAATGTTTAACATTGTTTTGTTCGTCCACGGTGATTAGATCTTTTAGTTGAATGTAATTTGGATACCTGTTAGAGCTTAGAAACATGCATATGTACAAACATAGACCAGTTGTTCGACCCTTTTTACAATGAGTCAGTTTCATAAGCAAAAAACATATGTGTATGTCGACTATCGAGATAAACTGAACTATCGTGATAATCTGTCGTGCTAAACTGAACTATTGATAAACTGACTTCCAAAGATTCTGCCTGCATAAAAGTTACTATTGATTTAGAGATACAGTTACAAACCTTATCTAACATTCTATAAATGGCAAAAAAGGCTTAACTCATAGAAAGGACCACAAAACAAAAAGTATGTATATACTTTACAAAAAAAAGCTTTCTCATAAAGGAAGGGGGACAACCACACGAATGTACTTTTCTAAAACAAAGACATACCAATCATATGTGGGACTTAAAGGATAGGTACTACGAGTATTTTTTTGTGAAAAAAAATTCGTATTTACCTATTAAGCTAAAAAAAACCTAAGATCTTTATCTATGAAACATAAATAACAAAAACGCAGTTGGATGCAAATCATTGTACTAAGATTAGTGACTAACAAATGTTAATCATATAAACCTTCAAGATATGTTTATAACCAAGCAAACAATTTTCATATCAAAACTTTTAACCATATCACTGTAAAAATAGCAAAACAAATCAATGACAAAAAGAAGCGTAAGTAAAGGATACCTGTTAAGAAAGTACCGATAGGATTGACAAAGATGAGAGATTATTGAAATACGTGTTAAACATTGTTTCCTTTTTTATTACTCGATTTAAACTATTCCTTCGGCTCGAATTACGTTTTTTCTCAAATTTTTGTTAATTTATGTATATTTTTTATTAGTTTATGTGTTATTACTATTATACTAGTATCAATGTAATCTTTTGCTCCACCTAACAAAGATTTGCAATTGATATCAAACACAAATTCATTTCATATAAAAAAATTTGTCATTAGAGTTTACTTGATGACAATTATTGATCTCGCCTCGTCGTGTTTCTATTTTGAGCTACCTATTAACATTTTTACTAACCTCGTTAATAAGCTCATAAATAATACTTCAAATATTCTATTGTCGCATAGCCTCGGGGGCGCGCTGGGTTGGAATGTTGTTCCCCGGTTTATTAATTTTATAAGTAAGTTTTGTTTGGTGGAGCAATTTAATGACCAGATCGAGCCATTTTTTGAGTGTCTTTTTCACGTTTAGTTTCGACCCCCCTACCATAATTTAACTCTACATTTAATAAAACCACCTCCCGTAAATTAAATCTACATTTAATAAAACCATCTACCTTACTTTTTTATCTACCTTAAATACCACCCCCACCTCCCCCAACTTCTTCATTCCTCAATCTAGAACTATAACATATCCGGATACACTAGAATCGAGTCGTTTAAACCACTTGTAGGCTCGGAGCATAAAAATGTCACAAAGAAAGAACACGAACATTTCAGCTTCCTTATTTGTTCACATATGTTCGCTGATGGCACATTTTCCTTCTTAGTTGCATTGTCGAATATAAACATGTCTAACCCTTAACGCTAACAACACGAGGCACGATGAACCCTCGCTTTGTTGCTGGCTGGAATTAGACGTGGATCGGACTTGTCTAACAATGTTTATAAAAACCAGGAAAAGGGCCACATGTGTGTATAAATATGCTCCTTTGAAACCTTTTTTCTTTGTTATTTTCATTGTGCAATATTACAAGCCGTAAGAGAATTAGAGAAACATTGTATTTGGTAAGATAATTTCGGTTAAGCCTACTCTCTATGTATAAAGATTTCTACTGTATTTAATTGTAGGTACCTTGTTAGTACAACAAACTGCTAAAAAGCCGACTTAATTGGGACATTATACTCTCTATCCAAAGATTGAAACCACATTACATATACTACTTACTTTTTTTTGTTAGTCAACTCGTTGGTACACGTGTCACGTAAACTACAACCAAAAGATAAATTTTGCAGAGGAAATTGCATTTCAAGGGACAGAGGGAGTCGATGTGTAAGGTTTATCAATCAAATCAATGAACAGTTGGGTCCTTGTCATGCAGGGAGATAATTTACGGCAAGCGGCGTGGGTGGTCATCTACCTAATAATTAATCTGATTGGAGAAAAAGTTGTGTACTATTTTATGTTAAGAAACACAAAAGCTACTAATTCAAATGAAAATACCAAAATCGACACTATTTTTTCCCATTACCAAAATCTACTCATCGTGCAAACTAAACCCAATAAACAAACATTACGAGCAAATCATTTTGCTCGGCACCCCTTGTTGCTCGCCATGATCTAATAAAAAAACTACACGAGCAAATGTGTTTGCTCTGCCTAATATATTTCGCTCACTCACATTAATTCCCACCGCTTCACATAAATGCTTTTGCTCTCCTTAAATGGTTAATTATCATTATTTTTAAAAGGGAAATTGTTATTCAATAGTGAAACAAAGTTTTGTGGGTGTTCTATTAAAGTCACTCAAAGTTTGTTTTTGTTTGAACAAATTCCTTTTAAATGGTTAAACCATGGAGATAAACTGATTTCTAAACATTGTTTCTGCATAAAAGTTACTCGTAACTTCGAATCAATAACAGGGTGAAACCCTAACATTCTATAAATAAACAAAATAGCTGTAAATAATAAGATTGAATAAAAATTTCAAAAGTTAGCTATAAAGGACACCAACTAAAAAGTTATACTTTTCTAAAAAAACAAAATCAAATGGGACAACGACACGAATGGGGCATAAAGGATGTACTTTGTCTTCCTAAATACTAAGAGCACCCCAATGCACCAGGTCATAAAAGACTTGATGCATTTATTACCATTAATATTTGAGTTAATTCTACAAATCAATAAGTCATTCTTCAAATATGCTCCAATGCAAATATTATCATCAAAAGCTTTTCAGTAGTTTTATATAATAAACTAGAATCAAATTTGTGCTTTAAATTATAAAAAGCTTTTGCTCAAACCACTTGGAGTTTATCAAGTCATTGGATAAAAAGTCTTTCACCAAGTCATTCATTCAATGAAAAAAATGGTGTACATGACTTTTTGAAATACTAGTAAAAAGTTATTCTCCAAGCTACCATTGGAAATGCTCTATAACCAATTTAGGAAGGGTTATGTTACTAGGACCCCTTAGTACAAGAAAAAAAGTACAAAAGGTACTTCATTCACCCCCATTTTGTCCCTTATTTGACAGTAACAAAGTACAAAAAGTACTTCCTTCACCCTCTATTATCTTACTCCGTATTTACCTACATCACCAAATAAAGTCTAAATTTATTCCTAAAATAGATACACATAGAATATTCTGGAAAAGGAATCTCATATTTTGTGTTTCTCGTGTCCAAATTTGAGACACGATATCTCATTCATATTAACTCCATTTTGGACACACTTTAGCTCGTTGCGAAGCTCTCTTCAAGGAGAACGCAAAATGACAAGCTAATATAAAAATATATACTATATAATATATACATATATTAAATAATATCTAAAGTTTGCAAAAACGCATTTTGTAAAACTATTTTCCAACAAAACGTACTTAATCATAAAGATACAAGAACATACTACATATTTTCGAGTAACATTATTAGATTTTTCTGCAATCTTTTGAATAATTTTAAAAAGAAAAAACCAACTTTTTTATTTTTTCTCATTTGTCTCGACTTTTTAGCATTGCTAAATTTAATTTCTCGACTTACTAGGCAATTATAACTTTTAATACAGATTTGGGAAGTTGATTGATAAGTGCTTAATTACACATATCTTTTACCTCTAAAAACGAGCTTAAATGACCAAAAACAGACAAAAACTGCCAAATATATGTTTGTTTTGCATTTGTATTGATACAGGAAGTTGATATCATCAAAAAAGACAGAAAACCAAGCCAAAATGACAAACTGAGCATGGAATGGGAAAAAGAATGTAGCAAAATCAAGGCCAAAAGTCCAAAATGGACAAAGTTCAGAGTCAATTAACTGAAGAATCAGCTGTCAAACGAAAGCCGGAACTGAAAGATTACTATTTGAATGGCAATCTTACCCATACTGATGGGCCGGGAAAAGGCCCATAGTATATTTTTGAAGACTGTGAAGACCAAATGGGCCTCTATCATTGTACAACAGCCATTTGTGGCAATTGACAAAGTCTGTGAAGACTTTGAGACCCAATCCTAGCAGAGTTCACAGCCAATCTAATCCTTTGTACACACAAACCCATTCATAACCTTGTTGGGTTGAAAAGGCCCAATACAAACCCAAGCCCAATATATGGCCCATTAATCCTTTTTATAAAACAATAAGGACTAAAAATATCAATTTTAAAACAAGTTTTATAAAGGAAAAAATGGTAAAATGAAGGGAGGGACTAAAACTGCCAATTGGCAGAACTTTTATTATTTTAAAAGCCAGGGGCAGATTTGCAATCTTTAATTCTTTCTTTTTATTAAAAACAGAGAGGGACTGTTTATGCCATATTCAAACTCTTTTAATTTCTTTGTTATAAAAAACTACGAGGGACCTCTTGTGTCTATTTTTTAAACTCCATTTTAACTGACATGTGGAGGGTTTTTATAAGAAATTGAAAAGAGAAGGAAAGGTGAAGGGGCATTGTTGCCTCTTCCTCATAGATCGGTTTAAACAGATACAACCATAACTGTACCATAACAGCTTTACCGCCAAAAACCTTACCACCTCTTCCCCATGGTTTAGAGCATAAACCACCTCTCAAGTACCTCCCACAGCTCACCTTCACCCTTCCCCACAACCTATTGACCCTCTTAACCCCTTTCCCTGTCAAAACACTCAACCCGAAACCCATCAATGGTGAGATGAAGTCAAGACAAAATAGAAGGCTAGGATTGACTTGGGAAAGCTTTGCAAGCTCACAGGAATCACAACCCAAGACAAAGAGAAGGAAGAGGGCTGCTATAAAAAGGAGAAGAGCAAGTCAAAGTCGACACACCCTTTTTTACACCCTGTTTTTAGTTTAATTTTTTATTAAGTCTTTTTAGCATTATTGTACTCAGTTCTATTTTAAAAATTATGTTGTAATTTCTTTAATATTAATGAAAAGTTAAGAGTTTTACTTTGAAAAATTTCATATTACACTGTTCTAATTCAAGTTCATATATGTTATTTTAAAATCTGTTTATATTGTTTAAGAATGTGTTCTAAGTTGTTTAAACTCTTAACTTATAATACCTTTTCTCAGCCTTCCCTTAACAAAAAAATCAGTTAAAACGTTTTTCTAAAATTAAGGGAGTGTTTGGCTTTGACTGCAAAATGGGTCAAATGGAGTTTGCAATGGGTCATACTCACTCAGCCACTTTTGGCTGAGTGTGTGAGACTCATTAGGCCAGCTCAACCATAAGTTTATAGTAAAAAATTAGTTTTTGAGAACCCTTGATCTTTTGTCAGAAATCCATAAAGAAAAAGTGAGTTAAACTGCTTAAGCTGTTTAAACAGCTTAAGCATTTCTTTCTTGTGCTTATTTTAGCTATAGATAGCCTAAAAATATAACCCCTTGCTCTGTCATTATTCAAATTACCAAGTAACATTAAGTCTGCCAAAAGCTATTTCTTGAAAACAGCCAAATTCAACCCTAAAAATCAGCAGGTTTAAGTTCACCTTAATAGCTTAAAATTTGAATATAAGCTCATTTACCTGCCTTTTCCATCTGTCTTGGCTTAATTTTGGGAAATAAGCCTTGGTGCTTATTGGGATAAAGCCAAAAAAAGGCCCTAAGGGGGGGGCTGTTTGTTCTCCCTGGTGCTGAGCACCAAAAGTAGCCCCACATTTCTAGCTTATTTGAAATTAAGCTATAGGTTTTAATTGCTTTTTAACATAGCTTATAGGTAGGCCTATTAGGATTAGCAGCTTATTTCACTTAGTTAGCTTATTAAGATAGCTAAATTATAGCTTAAAAGTTCACTTTTTCTGTTTTTTTTTGCAAACTGTTAGAATAAGCTTACTTAAATTTCAGCTTAACTTAGGGCTTATTTAGTCAACCTAGCTTATCATTAGGACTCCCCTAGCCTATTTAACTGTCCCCATAAGTTTTAGCTTATTTTGTTGGCTTAAATCCCAAAAAGCCAAGTAAAATAAGCTCATAAGCTTATTAAGCTTCTGCAGCTTTAAAAAGCTACATTTCTGGCTTATTAAGCTCAATTCAGCTTATGTGCTTATTAGGAAAAATGTTCCCCTTAAGCCCCTTAGTAAGTTTGCTTTTATAAGTTTTCAAAAATAAGCTGTTTGGACCCACATTGATAATCGGGGTCCAACTCAGGGACTGATTGTGTAATTTTAATTTTTATGTTTTAACTCAGTTAGTGCAGGTATGTTAGTACCCTTTCATCGTTAGTTCCTTGTTACATTTCACTGTTTGTCCCTAAAGTTAACTGCAGTTAGTTTTTATTTAATTAAAAATAATAAATTAGGTTAGTGATTTAATTAAGTTAATTACTTTTATTTAATTCCAGTATAATTTGGCATTTTTTTATTTTTAGAATGTTAAATTTTTCTTTATTTTAATTTTATTTTTTCAGATTTTTATAACTTTTCTTTTTTGTCTTTTTCTATTTTCTTAGTTTAATTAGTTTTTAATCTTGTAAAAATTCATAAAAAAATCCAAAACTATAATAAAAAATATATTCTTTGTTACAAATTTTCTTTTGGTCATTTAGTGTCTGGAAAAATATAATTTTAGTGTAGGCTCTAATTTTTATTAAATTTCAGTTTTTAGACCCGTTTTAACGGCGTACGTTTTACCGTTTCCTTTTCGTTTAGCATTCAAACGACCGCCGTTTTAGTTCTAGTGTTCTTTATTTTTCAAGTTAAGTTAATTAGAATTTTGAATTTTGATTTTTTTTTTTTTTTTTTTTAATTTATTTAGCATTTATTTCTTAATTTTTAGTATTTAGGTTTCCCGATACCTTATTCTGTTCGTATTTAATTTTAGATTTAATTTTAGGACCTTCCCTCATAACTAAATTTTGTTTCCGTAGTATTTAGATCCCCCCCCCCCATTTCCTATACTTGTTTCCCGTAGATTAAATTAAGTTTTATTTAATTAATTTTAGTTATAATTATATCAGTTTTTCCATCATTCAATTTCTCATCAAACCAGGATAAATTTCAATTGCAGCCTCGTTGGGACATACGACCCAGGAGAATTTCTCTTCGGAATCTTTTTATTGCTTGATTCTTACTTGTGTATTTTTAGTGATATACCGTCATCGAATTCAAATTTTTGGCGCGTTTTGCCGGGGATGGCATTTGCTACGATTTATATCCGACTTTGATCTGAACTTGTCTTATTATTAGTATATCATATAAAAAAAAAAAAAAAAAAAAAAAACAAAAAAATTTTTATTTTATTTTTATTAATAAATATCATATAAAAAAATTAAAAAACCAAAAAAAAAAAAAAAAAAAAAAAAAAATCAAAAAAAAAAAAAAATTGTCCATAAAAATAAAATTCACTAATTGGTAAAATACCAAAATATAATATTCTCAACTGATGGTAATTATCATAATAAGTTCCGAGTGAATATTGAGTTCCCAACTCGAACAAAAGATTTAAAAACTTGACCTTCTGTGTCACTTACGATATAACGGCTCCCCTCATTCTGATTGAAAAACTATAATTGGGTTTAAAGGAGGGTTGTTCTAGGAACTACGACCCGAAGGGAGTAATAAGTTCTGCGCTTTTCCTACTCTCCCGTCTCACCTGTGCGTTTTTTCATTCTGAGAGCTACAGTGAAGCTTAAGATTGATTATCAGGTTTAACGTTGTCTATATGATCTTTGTCCAATTGTGTAAATTGTTGTTAATAAATTCGAAAAAACCAAAAAATTATCTTCTTTTTGTTCGTATCAGTAATTCTTTCCTTAACACTTTATTATTTAATTCTTATGAATCATTCGATTGTCGCTTAAGCGATTCAAGCATGTTCGGCTTCTGTGGAAATTTGCACACTTCAGCCTTTTGTTGTTCAAAAAGAGAAAATCAAAAACAAGATTCTTGTTCCAATGCCGAATCGTATTAACAACATCATAAGATTGAAAGAATTTGTTTTTCGATTGTGGAAACCTGTTGCATGTCTTAATTGTCTTGAATGTGACACTGTACACGATAAGATTTTGGAGGAAAGCTTTCAAAAGTTTTCAAAATACTTCCAAGTCATCCATTGCACAATTCCAACGTTGTTAATGCTCCCGGGAGCCATTCGTTGTCAAACAAGACCACAGTGTCTATTCCTCACAAAAATCTCAACTAATGACCAAAAGGTGGGGTTTTTTGTTTTGTTGACGAGTGTGGTTGCATTCGTTGTTGGCATCTTTTGTCAACATGCACTTGTAAGTCTTGATGGGAAGAGAGGTGTCATTGTTGGTTATAATTGTCAACGAAAACTCTGATTATCTCCTAAATACGGACGCCAACCACAACAAACCATTAATGAGATCCACAGCTCGGAAAGTGTGGCATAAATACCAAAAATTTTTTGGTCAATGCCAAAAAATGTGGTTTAAATTGAATATGACGGAGTTTGTTTTTATTGTAAGATTCGGAGTGAAACACCAAAATGTTTTAAACTCCATACTCATCTAATAACACTCTCCGACTATTCAAACCACTTCTCCACAAACCCCCGACTCTTTTCTTATGAGAAATTTGAAACACAATGCTTATTTTGGTTACGATTGTTTACCACAAGTTCCGTTTATCCCAATCGGAACCGTGTTACATCAAGCTTAATTTCTCACAAAATTCTCAAAGTTTTCAAACAACAATAATCTTTGTTGTGCCTATTGTGGTTGGTCCTCAGTGAGGACTTTTTCAGTGTCCAACGAATGAATGAAGACTGTTATCATGAGCAAATCCTTGCTATGATTCTAATTCTTTCGGTTTTGACCAACTTCAAACCCACGCATTTTCCGATCAAATCATCAACCTCCTCAACCAATGGAGGCATGGGATCTAATTTAAGCTTTGCTAAGCCAAGAGGACCTAATGAAATCGATGGAAGGCTTTCTCAAAAAAGTTAATCGTAATCTCTTTTGGAAACGCCTATGGTTCTTATTGCAAGCTTCGGGACAACTTATGATAGTTAAGCTTCACGCTCAACCCGTAGGAAAGTGCAAGAATTGTTTAGCAAACGTGTTCAAGATATGAAAATCATAAGTGAGAGCTATCTGAGTTCATCAATACTCCGGCTGGAAATCCGCACCTCTCGTCTACTGTGATGATGATGATGTCTGAGGATTATACCATTGCAATCACACCGTTTTATCAATCCGAGGAGCCCGTAAACTCTCTAATTATGGAGAATGAGCATCTTGACACAATTTCGGCAACGGAATCGGACGAATTCATAAAGTATAGTGTTGATATTCCTATGTCCAAGCACAATCGGGCGTCCAAAGGTGTTCCCATAGTGTGTGATGTGCCTTTTCATGACAATTCTCTGCCTCTTGACTTTTCAAAAGATCAATCTGAAGGATTTCTCTGATTTCTAACGTTGATTCTACTCTGACTGATGAAGATTCCTTCTTCTAGTAACGATTGTCGAGTCTGTTGAGGCATCACTCCCCATTCTGAGCAGTTCGCTCGAAGGTGATGGAGATTGTTATTCCAGAAGTTGGAAGAATTGAGGATGACATTCTTTTAATCAAAGACGATACCCTTCGTGAAAAATTGTTGAATGTAAATCGTCTTGTTGCTAAAATCGAAGCATTAAAAGATAATCCCGTTCCATCTTCACGTTATTTTTTGTTGTGACCAGTCTACCTCCACATTTCCTAACCTTTTCTTGAGGAGACTAATCAACTTTGATTAATTCTTTGCCCCGAATTGGAAACTTTCTGCTTTAATTTGGAAGAGCCTAGTAGTGGCAGTCCCACTACTCATTCTGAGTTATCTCTTCCAGATATAAGCTTTATAACATTTGATAACGATCATTTTAAGAGTAAGGTAGTGGCTTATAGTAGTACCACTACTTATTCTGGATTCTTCTTTTTTCTAATATGATTGTTCATCTTTGATCTTGCGATTCAATTCATATCATCCTTCCCATAGAGTTG
Organism: Tanacetum coccineum; assembly: GCA_026074375.1. Lineage (NCBI taxonomy): Eukaryota > Viridiplantae > Streptophyta > Magnoliopsida > Asterales > Asteraceae > Tanacetum > Tanacetum coccineum. The sequence goes on from BQNB010031020.1 coordinate 31,378, forward strand.
ATTTTCTTGAGGAGTTCGCCGATGACTCGCTCAAATCATTTTCTCCACCGGAGTATGATCGTTTTTTTTTTTTTTTTCTGCTTTAAGATGAGCCCGAGCTGGCAATCTTACAATGGATGTGTTGGGAAATATTTTCCAAGAAACGACCTTGAGTTCATGTGTTTAATGTTTTGCCCCCACCTTGAGTTAGATTTCATTACCTTCTAGTGAATCAATCTTGCGCTCTATGTTGTTATGGATCTTTCTCCATTTCTTTTCATTTCCCGTTTTCCACCTTATCTTCTCTCTGTGGGGATGAAGACACCATATTTGATCCCGGCATTTCAAAAGTATCATTCTTCTAAGCCGGATGTATCTCAAGGAAGTGGAACTTTCATAAAATTCAATACTTATCGTAGTCACTTGAATGAAAGTCCGATGATGATTTTATTTTCACTTGTTTCCTCAAGGAATCAAATAAATCCGTGTGATGGTCAAGCATCGCGTCCCTAACATCGCGCTTCTCTTATCTTATCTTTTAGTATAATATTTCTTTTTCCTTCTATATACTTTGTGTGGAGGATCCTTGTGGCTTATCTTAGTTTAATTTAGGTAGTATATGTAGTGTTAAATAAGTGTTTTGTGTTGTTGTGTAAAATAGCTTATTTTTTCCATTACCCGTGTTTTCCATGTTGTTGTTATTGTTTATTGTCCTGGATGCAGGATTGTGTAGACCCCTCTCTGTTTTGTCTTTCATCAAGGAGTTTCACGCTTCCTCAGCTTCATTTGGGAATCAGATATCCTAATCTTATCGACTAACGTTTTATCTTTTGGCCCTTAACTCATAATGGCTTAGATTAATGTAGTACCTTCAAAACATCAGACGGACGATGTTTAGTTCTAGTTTGGGGGGGTATCTTCAATTGATTGTTGTTGCCTTGCAGCATTGTTACTACGTAAAACCCGTTTTTTTACCAACTAAATACCAAAAAAAATGAAAAAAATTAAATTTTTCGAAAAATATTATAAGTGTTTTGTCGCAGTTTTGCTTTTCTTTTGGGTAGTAGTAAGAATAATTTTTGACTTGATTCGGGAGTGTTGAAGCACTAGCTTAGTTCCTTTAGGCCGGCTTCACGAGTATTACTATTGCTTTGAATTTCTATAATATTGTGAAAGAACGAGAAATGATAGAGTTAAATATAAGTTTATGCGCTAAGCAGGATTCTTCTAAAAACTTATTACGAGTAACTTGTGGTTTTCTCTCCGATGGATGAATTTATAATCAACCTAATATACGTTACTCAATTTAAATTCAACTAAGTCAATCGATTGTTTTCAGAAAAGCTTCAAATTTTGTATACTTGAGTTTTCAAAGCGAGATTGTATAGTGATTTAAAAATATTAATGCCAAAGAAGAATGAATGAATGTGAATGCAAAAAATGCATGAATATGGAAATTTTGCCAATAAAGCATGCAGTTGATATTATGGAACAAGTTAAAGATGTGTCGTGATATCCACTCCGTAGCATCGAGGTGGGGGTTCAAACTAAGAACGTCTTTATTTAGGGATTTGGTGTTGTCGTGATTTTCACTTGGAAGAAAGTCTAGGTGAGGTGTGTTTCAAACTAGGAAACCAATCCTTAGCCATATTAGGAATAGGTGTTGATGTGATTTCCCACTACGCTAGCAACGGGGTGGGATTTTCAAATAAAGAACATCCGGTCGTTTGGTTGCTGATATCTGCTCTGTTAAAAACGAGGTAGGGGTTCAAACTAAGCAACGCATTCCTAGCTTTAAGAACTTATGATTATAATGTCGAATATGTTGCAAAAAGTTCTAAAGTTTAAATCTCGAAATCAAGTTACGAAGTCTTAATAAGTTGTTGCTTTGAGTCATGATTTCATTTGAATTAGACTATTGAAAACTAAGTTGGGCCTTTTGGTTAATTAATGGTACAACACATTCAATCGTACTATCCAGGTTGGGAGTTGAAAATTCACAAGTCATAAGTATGTGCGGTTAACTTATAAACCTTATATCGACAATGAATCTTGTTTAAATGCTTAGCTTGGAACTTGTGAAAAAATAGAGGACGATGAAATTATCCATTTCAGTCAGGACATACGTAGATCCTTCTACGGGCGCTTCTCATTCTATGATCCTTTATTAATAAATAATGAAGTACAAACTTGTTAAAAAAAATGAGGAAAATCCAAAACATATTAGTTAGTGTAAATAGGAAAATGGTTGAAACGAGGCTTACGTTGTTTAACTGCTAAAATTGCGTGAGGACAAGCAATTACCTTGTTTGGGGGATTTGATAAGTGCTTAATTACACATATCTTTTACCTCTAAAAACGAGCTTAAATGACCAAAAACAGACAAAAACTGCCAATTTTGTTTTGTTTTGCCTTTGTATTGTTGCAGGAAGTGGTATATCATCAAAAAGACAGAAAACAAGCCAAAATGACAAAACTGAGCATGGAATGGAAAAAGACTGTGCAAAATCAAGCCAAAAAGTCCAAAAATGAAAAGTCAGAGTCTAATACTGAAGAATCAGCAGTCAAACGGTAGCGGAAACTGAAAGAATACTATTGATGCAATCTTAACCCTTATGATGGCGGAAAGCCAAATTGTATATTTGTGAAAGACTGTGAAGACCAAATGGGCCCTCATTCATTTACAAAAGTCCAATTTGTGACGGGACAGTGCATTTGACAAAGACTGTGAAGACTTTGAAGACCCAATCCTAGCCCAGTTACAGCCAATCTCAGCCATTGTACACACAAAACCCACTTCATAACCTTGTTGGGCTTGAAAAGGCCCAATACAAACCCAAGCCCAATTATGGCCCATTAATCCTTTTTATAAAACAATAAGGACTAAAAATATCATTTTTAAAACAAGTTTTATAAAGAAAAAAATGGTAAAATGAAGGGAGGGACTAAAACTGCCAATTGGCAGAACTTTTATTATTTTAAAAGCCAGGGGCAGATTTGCAATTCTTTAATTCTTTCTTTTATTAAAACAGAGGGACTGTTTCTGCCATTATTCAAACTCTTTTTAATTCTTTTGTTATAAAAACTACGAGGACCTCTTGTGTCTATTTTAAAACTCATTTATAACTGCAAGTGGGTTTATAAAGAAATTGAAAAGAGAAGGAAAGGTGAAGGGGCATTGTTGCCTCTTCCTCATAGATCGGTTTAAACAGATACAACCATAACTGTACCATAACAGCTTTACCGCCAAAAACCTTACCACCTCTTCCCCATGGTTTAGAGCATAAACCACCTCTCAAGTACTCCACAGCTCACCTTCACCCTTCCCCACAACCTATTGACCCTCTTAACCCCTTTCCCTGTCAAAACACTCAACCCGAAAACCATCAATGTGTGATGAAAGTCAAGACAAAATAGAAGGATAGATGACGTAAGCAAGCTATGGTGTGCTCACAACAAGATCATCCAAGACAAAGAGAGGGAAGAGGGCTGCATTATAAAAAGGAGAAGAGCAAGTCCAATAGTCGACACACCCTTTTTACCACCCTGTTTTTAGTTTAATTTTTAATTAAGTCTTTTTTAGCAGTATTGTACCTAAGTTCTATTTAAAAATCTATGTTGTAATTTTCTTTGAATTAATGCAAAGTTAGAGTTTTACTTTGAAAAATCTTCTTTTACCGATGTCTAAATTCAAAGATCATATAAGTTCTTTAAATCTGTTTAAATTGTATAAGAATGTGTTTAAGTTGTTAAACCTTACTTATAGTTACTTTTCTCAGCCTTCCCTTAACAAAAAAAAATCAGTTAAAACGTTTTTCTAAAATTAAGGGAGTGGGGGGGGGGGGGGGGGGTGGGTGGGGGGGGTGGGGGGGGGGGGGGGGGGGGGGGGGGGGGGGGGGGGGGGGGGGGTGCGGGGGGGGGGGGGGGGGGGGGGGGGGAGGTTCTCCATGTTTCAGTGGTTTGGCTTTGACTGCAAAATGGGTCAAATGGAGTTTGCAATGGGTCATACTCACTCAGCCACTTTTGGCTGAGTGTGTGAGACTCATTAGGCCAGCTCAACCATAAGTTTATAGTAAAAAATTAGTTTTTGAGAACCCTTGATCTTTTGTCAGAAATCCATAAAGAAAAAGTGAGTTAAACTGCTTAAGCTGTTTAAACAGCTTAAGCATTTCTTTCTTGTGCTTATTTTAGCCTATAGTATAGCCTAAAAATAAACCACCTTGACTTCTGTCATTATCTCAAATTACCAAGTACATTAAGTCTGCCAAAAGCTATTTCTTCCCCCGTGAAAACAGCAAAATTCAACCTAAAAAATCAGCAGGTTTAAGTTCACCTTAATAGCTTAAAATTTGAATATAAGCTCATTTACCTGCCTTTTCCATCTGTCTTGGCTTAATTTTGGGAAATAAGCCCTTGTGAGCTTATTGGGATAAGCCAAAAAAGGCCCCTAAGGGCTGTTTGTTTCTCCCCTGGTGCTGAGCACCAAAAGTAGCCCCACATTTCTAGCTTATTTGAAATTAAGCTATAGGTTTTAATTGCTTTTTAACATAGCTTATAGGTGGCCTATTAGGATTAGCAGTAATTGCACTTAGTTAGCTTATTAAGATAGCTAAATTATAGCTTAAAAGTTCACTTTTTCTGTTTTTTTTTGCAAACTGTTAGAATAAGCTTACTTAAATTTCAGCTTAACTTAGGGCTTATTTAGTCAACCTAGCTTATCATTAGGACTCCCCTAGCCTATTTAACTGTCCCCATAAGTTTTAGCTTATTTTGTTGGCTTAAATCCCAAAAAAGCAAGTTAAAATACTGCTCTTAAGCTTATTTAAGCTTCTGCAGCTTTAAAAAGCCTACATTCTGGACTTATTAAGCTCAATTCAGCTTATGGGCATATTTCGAAAAATGTTCCCTTAAGCACACCTTAGTAAGTTTGCTTTTATAAGTTTTCAAAAATAAGCTGTTTGGACCCACATTGATAATCGGGGTCCAACTCAGGGACTGATTGTGTAATTTTAATTTTTATAGTTAACTCAGTTAGTGCATGTAGTTAGTACCCCCTTTCATCGTTAGTCCTTGTTACCTTTTCACTGTTAGTCCCTAAAGGTAATCTGCAGTTAGTTTTATTTATTTAAAATAATTAATTAGGTTAGAATTTAAATAAGTGTTAATTATTTTATTTAATTCAGTAAAAATTTGGGCATTTTATATTTTTGAATTGTTAAAAATTTTTCTAATTTAATTTTATTTTTTCAGAATTTTTATAACTTTTAGTTTTTTGTCTTTTCTCTATTTTCTTAGGTTATTAGATTGTAATCTTTAAAAATTCATAAAAAATCCAAAAATTAATAAAAAAATATATTTCTTTTTTACAAAATTTTCTTTTGTCATTTAGTGTCTAGGAAAAATATAAAATTTAGTGTAGGCTTAATTTTTCTTAAATTTCAGTTTTAGACCCGTTTTACCGGGTACGTTTTACCGTTTCTTTTCGTTTAGCATTCAAACGACCTCCGTTTTAGTTCTAGTTTTCTTTATTTTTCAAGTTAAGTTAATTAGAATTTAATTTTGATTTTTAATTTAATTTAGCATTTATTTTCTTAATTTTTAGTATTTAGGTTTCCCGATACCTTATTCTGTTCCCCGTATTTAATTTAGATTTAATTTTAGGACTTCCCTATAACTAATTTTGTTTCGTCGTAGGTTTAAGATCCCCATTTCCTATACTTGCTTTCCCGTAGATTAAATTTAAGTTTTATTTAATTAATTTTAGTTATAATTATATCAGTGTTTCCATCATTCAATTTCTCATCAAACCAGGATAAATTTCAATTGCAGCCTCGTTGGGACATACGACCCGGGAATATCTCTTCCGGAATCTTTTTATTATTGATTTGATTCTTATATATTTTATATATATACTGTCCGCGAATCATTGATCCTTTAAACTTCCACGCCATTATAATTGGCTCTTCACCTATATCGCCAATATATATTTGGTTTCTACACACGATTTGCAACACACAAATCTAATCGAAACTTGAATACCTTCAAATCCCATATTAAAATTAACCAACGAACAAAATTTTTCTACATTTTCGATGAAAAGAAACAGATCCGATGAAGAAAAGCTTCAAAACGAACCAGAAATTGTACCAAAGTAAGTTAACCACCTTGATTTCTTCTCAACTGTATACACGTTTTTTTATCTATCTTTTGTTTATTCTTGTGTTTAATTTAATTCTTATTTCAAAACAGAAAACAACGAACTGAGTCCGTTGAGGAGGACAAGATGAACGAAAATTTGACAAACCAAGAGCAGGCAAAGGGCAAAACAAAAGCACACGTATACACGGATGAAGACCATTATTACGAACAAGAAGCTGAGGAACAGAGACTTTGGAAAGAAGAAGATGAAAGGGAAAGAAGACAACAACAAAAACAACGTCGAGAAGAACACTGGAAAGAAGTTCGCGCTTTGATAAAACTTGAAAAAAAGTGGATATATGAAGTCGAGACGTCTGAACAGTCATACGAGAGCAATGATTCGGTGAAAGAAACCTATGACTACGAAGACGTACATTTAACAATCATTAGAAAGCACGACTCCCCCTAAATATAATTTTTATTGTTTGTATTATTTCCATCTTACTTGCTAACGCAGTTTATGTGTTACTAGTACATATTAAGGGGGTGCTTGTTCGTAACACACTTCCCTATTAGTCTCTTTTGGAAATTTCTTCTTCACTTTATATTAAAACAAGCGATCATTTTTGTACAATCATGATTTTATAGTTTTGTGATCACAATTACATTCAAAAGAGGTTTTATATGATACTAGACTATAGACCCGCGGGTTTCGCATGCGGCATTTAAAAATGTATTTAAAGTAAAACAAACTCATAAAATTTTATTATTTTATGTTAAATTGAAAAGAAATACTATACTCGTAATATTTTATGATTTTTATCCCTAAAACAGTTCAAATTATTGCAACCATTAATTAATAATTTGTTGTGTCACCTAATATACAAGTAGAAAACCAAGCATCCCTAATTATACAGTATATTACTATTTAGAAACTGTTGGGGTACCCCACTTCCCCTTTCTCAACATCCCACTTTCAATCACTCTCCATGTGGCTCTATTCTTCCGTTTAAAACTGAGCAAAACATTTCACCACATTTTATCTCTTTGATTGTTTGTCCTCAAAAGCGCATAGGGCACTTGCATTTGCATAGTTTGGCTGAGGGCATTCAACTTTTTTTACATATTTGATATTTTTTCCATATACTCATATATGTCTCTGCGAAAGCTTCGTCAGGGGCATATCCCTTCACTATTTACTATGTGGCTCCATTCACAGTACATAAATACAAAACCAGATACAGTAAATATTAATATCAACATTCTAAAATCCATACTGTAAAACATACTTCGTAATAGACTAATACTGTTGACATGAGAACAAAAAATAGAAACAAAAAAACCATAGATAAATATAAACATAAGGATTAAAAATTTATAAATGTAAATACCAAAATGATAAAGCCTAGCAAACAATAAGTAAGATTACGACAAGGATCTTTATCTAAAGTTCTTTTCCCAAGACATCAAAATATTTTTTCAAAGCAACAGTTCATCAAGCAATTCCCTTTTCTTCATGATTCTTTTCTACAAAGCATAATGGTGTTTCAACAAAGAATTACTTAACTTCTCACCCTTTTTCAATTATTCTTTCATAAGAATAGTGACAAATTTGTTTTTGAATAGACTTCTCCACTAGATTCGGAAGAAGAAGATTCAGAAGAAGAAGATTCGGAAGACTAAACAAAAGGAGATCTAGGATCCTTAATAGTTCTTTGCCTTTTTGAAGAAGAAGACATTAAGATTTGAATGCAATGTCTACCAAACTGAATTTTAGTTTTTTATAACACCATTTGTTTCTTCCCTATTAAAACCTTTTTGACTAGTATTCATTTCTTGATCACATTAATAATATTTACAAAACAAAAATGGTTAATTGCGTATCGTTGTTGAGTGGGTGAAGCATTAGAAGTTAGTAAGCTCTGACTTTGGTTGGAAATAGAGTATTTAGAAGGAAGGTATTTAATGTGTGATTTTGGGCGTTTGTTTTTTTTTGGAGTGGATTTGAGGACGATGATGCCATTGGAATTGATAAGTTTTTTATGATATGTGACTACGTTTTGATATCACATTATGTGATACGTTTTGTGATTGATTCAATTGGTACGTTGTTCGTTTTGCTTATTCTATACCTACAAAAGAATGTGACATTTATAGTATCTGGTTTGTACGGAGGCACTTTGTGTCTACCTAATCACAAGCAAAATTGGGGGAGAGGGTTTTTAACCCAATTTTTTTTTGTTTTTTCGTTCTTCTTTCAACCACCCCACCTCGTCTTATACTTTTTTAACTAAAACGTCACCCAAATAGCTTTTCAAATAGGTAAAAGTCTTGGGTCTGTTTTGTGACTTTTCTTATCTCTATTTTGGGCCGCCCATTTTTTTTTAACATTGACCCGCTGTCGGGCTGAAATATGTCGCTGGCGTAAAACTACGAAAAACGACATCGTATTCTGCGAGTTTTGATATGTATTCTTTATACGACAGTGATGTTTACATTGAAAATACTTATGGATAGGTCGATCCAGAGTGTTATTATGATATGTTTCACATTTTTGTACAAGGTTTATGGATTTGGATTACGGTATTTATCATGCAAACTAACCTTCAACAAACCCCATTTGATAAACAATAAAGTAAATTAAACGCTACACCAAAAAGAAAGTTAAATGCAACAAACCATCAACAAAGGCTAATACAGACCAGGAGCATAAAACAAAACACGAAACAACAAACTAAAGAAACAACCATAAACCCTAATTGTTTTAACAGCAGCCAAAAAGACATACCCCTAATAAACCGAACAATCAAACTAATTAATAAGCTTAATCACTAACATGAAGTTCGATCTCTCAAGCAAACGAGCGTGAACCTCGTTGACATGCTTCAAAGTATCCACACGCATATTCATCTCTCAATACTGAAGCTGCGTGAGAAACTGCGAAAATACTTGGGAACATTAACAACCATTGAACCAACTTTCTCTTTAAACTCATCTATAAGTTTCTTCCTAGTATTCATGCAGATATAAAGTTCCTGTGAAATCTACAAAATCATTTTGCACACCTTAAGATCCCTAGCTATTTCCCGGTCAATATGCTGAGCGAGTTGTTCTACAAGACTCGCCATTAATTTGTTGAAGAATTTTTGTTTTTTGTTTTTTAGTATTAGGTCAAATACTATGGAAACTATTTAAGATGGTATATAACGGCATAAGGGCCTTAAATAATAGATGTGCAAGGGTAATTAGTCATTTCAATGAATAGTTGGGTCTTGTCATGCAGGAGGATAATTATGAATATGGTTGGCCGAGTTAAGTAACAAAAGAGTCAAAAAGTCCACATAAGTTGCAGGTAAGCCCTATTCTCGACATTTTTAAGCCACCACTGCACTCGAACTAAAATATGTCACTATTTTTAACATGTTTTTGTGTGGCTTTTAACTTGACTATAGCAAAATATACAAATTAAAGAGAGTGATGATTGTACAAGGCAATGCATCAAGTCATAAAGATCAATTGTATTTTAATACAATTATCTGGTAAATGGTTTGGTAAAAAACCTTGTGCAAAACCTACCTACTCTAATTCAAAAGGCTTTAATAATAACTCTTTACGAATATCTTTAAGTTGCGTTGGTAAATGGAAGTTTAATAAATACAAAAGCTTTTTTACAATGGCTTCAAACGCTAGGAGTTCTACAAGTAGTTTTCAACTAAAAAGTAATGAAACAAGTCATTTGAATATCTTATTGGAATAGTAAAAAAGTCTTTGCTCAAGTTTCCATTGTAAACGAGGTTCGTAAATGGTAACTCGCGTACTGTCGCGAAGCGCGCGTGACTATTTTCGCAACGAATCAATAACGCCAAGTACTATTTATCAGTCGTTGAAACTTGAGAAACGAACGGTAACCTCAAAGACCATTTTCGTAAATAGTTTAAAATACATATTAAACTTGTACGATTTTTATATAATTGCATGTCAGAAGCAATGCAATATTGGGCTTGTTTTGTTCGCAATTCGACGATCTTTTCAGTGACATTTTTTTTGCGAATGAATCGATAGATATGCGTTCCGTATTTGATAAATAAAGTTTTTTTATATAAAAAAGTTGTAAATAGGTAAAAGTTGAATGTCGGTTTTGTAACTTTTAGCAAACTTGAGGGTGGGTTTTGTAAACTATGTTTTTTCATTTCATTGTGAATCGTGCGATTTTCATTTTTTAATATTTTTTTACTATTAGTTTCTACCGTTTAACTTTAACGAGGTTCGTAACCCGCTCGTCGTCGCGGATCACGTGTGACTAATTTTGTAACGGAACGATAACTTCAACAATTATTTGTCATTCGTTGGGACTAACATTGCAACGAACCCATAACCTAAAGGAACATTTTTGTAAGTTTCTTAAAAATATATATTAAACTTTAGCATTTTTTTTATATAATCGTAAGTATGTCAGAAGCATTGCAATATTGGTCTCATTTTATTCATAATTTAGAGGTCTTTATGTCTGTATATTTTTTATCTGAAAGTGCGCTATATATTTGTTACATATTGATAAATAAATTTTGTTACATAAAAAAGTTGTATATAGTGAAAACTTTAGGGGCCTTTTTATAATTTTTTTTTACTAAAATTTTTATGTTCATTCTCTACCACCGAAAAAAACACACTAGTTTTCTTTTTAATGTTTTTAGTGTGATTAAGTGGTGGGTGATAGTATGTTCAAAAAAAAGTGGTGGGTGATGAGATTGTGTGTCATAACATTTGAATTATTTAATTGTACTGAATTTTTTATTCATGTTGCACATTTCCTCCTCTTTCCTAATTTCTGGTCTTTAGTACTTAGTACTCCGTATAACTTATTATTATTATTATTATTATTATATACTAATATAATAACTTTAATATAATTATATCAGTGTAATGAATCATTTCAATGAATAGTGGGATCTTGTCATGCAGGAAGATAATTATGAATATATTTGGCCGTGTATGGAGTCAGTAAGCCCCATTCTCAACAATTTTTAAGCTACCACTCGACCTAAAATATGTCACAATTTTTGTGTGTTTCTTTTAACTTGACTAGAGCAAAATACACAAATTAAAGAGAGTGATGATTCGTGGTGGGAAAGCTCGACTGAGATGACTTAGATTTAGCATATGATATTAGAATGAAATACTTTGTAAGGCATTATATAAATTATTTATGTTAAGTAATAAAAAAAAGTAAAATTTGTTATATTCGTTTACAATCATAACTTGGGCTCAGGGACTCCGTTTCAAGCCCAGGCAGGGTCGGAGGGAGGGGGTGACTAGCGGGTGCTAGGCCCCCTCCAATAAGCCCAATGATTGTATTAAGATACCATTATTTAGCCTATAATTTAACTTTTATCACCACCAGCCTCCCCCAAACTAGCGACTTTTCTATAATGAAAGATAAAGAAATCAACAGACATCACATATCTCCCTTTTAAGTGGCCACAGAAGAAACAAATATCTAAAATTTGGAGGTAATTATTTTCTACCTTAAATGGTTTTTATACCTCTTTCTTTATCCTTGAAATTTACGATTGACTTTGATTTTTTCCCCACACTATCATGTGTTACATTTTTTGTTGTTTTCACTCTTCAGTCTTGACAAAATATGAATTAGACAAATACGGTTGTATATATTTTGTTTATGTTTCTTATTTTGGTTTTGTGTTTAATTATCAAAACTAGATGAGAATAAAAAGTTCAAGTTATATACTTGGAAGCATCAAAATAGATAAAGAACTGACTTTTATTGAGTTTACTATACTTAGGGCCAGTCTTAAGTTTTATGCTACTCTGGGCGAACCGGTTAAAATATGCCCCTTATAAATAAAAAAAATATGTTTTTTAGATATTTGAAATCTACTAAAGCTAAAGGCAACCACAATACATTAAAATCTTTAAAAAAAAAATTATGATACGAAATTACGACACAAGTTCTCCCGTTGATGGAAAAAGATATTTTATAAGATTTTAAAGTATTATTTTTAGTAGAGTAAATTGCAAAAATCGTCCTAGTGGTATTTTTAGATTGCAGACATAGTCTTTGCTTTTTCAAAAATGCAGGAGGCATCTTTATGAAAAACTATGGTGCATATATCATCCCCGCACTAAACACAAGTAACTAAAATACCACAAAGTATAATGACTAAGTCTCGCATAATGTCATACTTAATTTTTTTGAATAAACAAAATGTCACATTACCACAAGAAAAACTTCAAATTACAAGTTTCAAAAATTAACCTTTTTGAACTTGTAAGAAAAACTTAAAAAAAATGAACAAAACGTTCTGCTTGACATTAGAAATATAATAAAAAAGTGAGCAATCATAAGTATTCTACAAATGGTTATTTAACAAATACTTCATTTGAACCAAACACACATTAAACAAAAGAACTAAAAAGATAAATTTATGGTATTAAAAAAGTAACACAATATTTCAAAAAAGTTAGTCAACAAGCTAAAAAGTTTCAAACCAATTGCATAGCACATGAGAAAATACAAATTTATCAATTAATCCCCCATTCACTCCCTCACGTGCGTCAAGCTACCATTTTAATACTAATTTTATTGTTTTCTCATTCTCTCTCCATCAAACTTCATCTTCTTCCCAAAACCTCATATTACATTTCTTAGATCAGTTTACTTCTTTGAATTTTTATATCTATTATTATGTAACATAAATCTAAAATTTGATGCCCCTAAAATTTTGTTGCCCTGGGCTGTCGCCCACTTCGCCCGATACCAAATCCGGCCCTGACAATACTTTTTATGCGCCAGATATATTAGAAAAAAATGGGTTTAGTGATGCATTCATAAGCTTTTGCGATGGTTTATCTACGTAAACTAGAGTTGGAAACCATTCTATTTACTCTTATTTTTTCGGGTTATATAATGAACTTCGGCCCCCCTTAACTACAAATCCTGGCTCCGCCCCTGTGTACAAATATGCTTCTTTGAAACCTTTTTTCTTTGTTATTTTCATTGTGAAATTTATTACAAGCCGTAAAGAGAATTAGAGAAACATTGTATTTGGTAAGATATTTTGGGTTAAGCCTACTCTTTATGTATAAAGAATTTTATTTAATTATTGACTTTGTTAGTACCACAAACTGATAAAAAGCCGACTTAATTGGGACATTATACTCTATCCAAAGATTGAAACCACATTACATATATCATTTTTTTGTTAGTCAACTCGTTGGTACATGTGTCAGGTAAACTACAACCAAAAGATAAATTTTGCAGAGAGAAATTACATATCAAGGGACAGAGGGAGTCGATGTGTAAGGTTTATCAATCAAATCAATGAACAGTTGGGTCCTTGTCATGCAGGAAGATAATTTACGGCAAGTGGCGTGGGTGGCCATCTACCTAATAATTAATCTGATTGGAGAAAAAGTTGTGTACTATTTTATGTTAAGAAACAACAAATTATGACTTTTTTACAAGTTGATATACATGAGTGTTGTGTAGGAGTATGGAATGTGGTATACTTGTAGAAGAACACAAACACTACACGTATCAAATCGAATAACCAAAAGTGACACTATTTTTTCCCATTACCAAAATCTACTCATCGAGCAAACTAAACCCAATAAAAAACATTACGAGCAAATTATTTTGCTCGGCACCCCTTGTTGCTCGCCATGGTCTAATAAAAAAACTACACGAGCAAATGTATTTGCTCTGCCTAATATATTTAGCTCGCTCACATTAATTCCCACCACCTCACATAAATGCTTTTGCTCTCCCTAAATGGTTAATTAGATTTTTTTTAAGGGAAAATGCTATTCAATAGTAACAAAGTTTTGTGGGTGTTCTATTAAAGTCACTTAAAGTTTTTTTTGTTTGAACAAAGCCCTTTTAAATTGTTAACCCATGGAGATAAACTGATTTCCAAACATTGTTTCTGCATAAAAGTTACTCGTAACTTTGAATCAATAACATGGCGAAACCCTAACACTCTATAAATAGACAAAATAGTTGTAATTAAGATTGCATAAAAAGTAAAACACCCTTTAACTTATACTAGAAAGGACACCAACTAAAGCTAGATGGAGTGGTGTTTTCACCTGACACGTCAATGTCACATCAGCTTTCTCTTTCCAACTTTACCACTCACCTTTCACCCTTAATAACAACTCACCTTACCCACCAAACTCACCTTACTCACCATTTTTTTATTTAATTACTCTCATTCATAAACTAAAAACGTAAATATTAACGTAAACGTAAACGTACGAAATTAATAAAAACGTAAACTAAATTTAAAACTTTTATTAATATTTTAAAAAATTACATAACAACAAAATTAAAATACAATACAATACGAAAATTAAAATACATAACAAACTACGAAACGATACGAGAACATAAGCTAATAGATTGCTCGGTAATTATTGATGAGTTCTTCTCTCTTATTTATGCTTGCAAGCACTTTTTCTCTAGCGGCTTCCAAGATGTTTGAGATACGCATATCTGATTCTGAGCTCAAACACAGAGTTTGCATACTAAAGGTTTTTAGTGGCTCGTCGGGAGGTAGCGAACGCACCCTCGTTTCCTCCTCAGCACGGTCTAGCTTTTGGAGCATATAACGATTCATCATCCCCAACAAGTTGTTAACCAACTCATAATCCTTTTTTGTTCAGTTCGTTGTCGCCTAATGATAGCATCTCGCACCTCATTTGGTTCGTTTACCATAGTGTGTGTGTGTGTGTGTGTGAAAATGAATGATATTTGAGAGAGTTGTATGTTGTGTGATAAAATGAATGATATTTAAAAGTTGTGTATAAAAATGGGTGAAGTAATTGGTATTTATAGGTAAAAAAAGGGTTTTTTAAAAAATGTTTTTTTAACATGCAAGCGGCCCACATTTATCACTCATAGTAAGTTTTACTTTTCCAAAAAAACAAGATCAAATGGGACAACGACACGAATGAGGCATAAAGGATGTACTTTTTCTTCCTAAATACTTATAACAAATTTAGGAAAGGAGATGATTTGCACACTCCTTAAAATGATTTGCACACTAAAAAAGTAGTGTGACTTAACATTTATACCCTTAAATCATTTTTACTTATGCCATCCTTGCAAGGGTATAAATGTCAAATCACATTATTTTTGAGTGTGCAAATCATTTTAAGGAGTGTGCAAATCAACTCTCATTTAGGAAGGGTTATGTTACTAAGACCCCCCTAGTACAAAAAAAGTACAAAAAGTACTTCTTCCACCCCCATTTTGTCCCTCATTTTGTCCCCCATTTAACAATACAACACAATGATCCATTTGAACTTTACAGGTAAAGTTCCCTGACAAAGATAAAGAAAACTGGGTCCCGCAGTAAGCCTTGCTGTTATTTTTGTGAGGGAACTTTACCTCTAAAGTTGAGGATCTTTACTCTTTTTTTCAGTTTCTGTTGCGTGTTTTTGATAGTTTAATACTTTTGACTTGTCAAGATTAATAATTTTTGTACCAAAAGAGATTTGCTCCGATGGTATCACTCCCCCACCGCAAACATCCAGTTGATCGGTCAAAGAGGGCTTTGAGAAATAGGTCATGGGTTTAATCCCAACTCCTAGCTAATTAGGTCACTGGAACAGGTGCTCATTGCATGGGGCTTGGTCCTTGGGGAAGGGTCAATCGGCACCCAAAAGGGTGCATGGGGTCAGGGGTTCCTCGCCGATTTAAACCTTTTTGAGAAGCTTGATAATTTTTGTTCCGCACTTTCCGTTTCATAGTTTTATAACACAAACAATATAATAAAAATTAAAAAAATTAAAAAAATCGAAAAAACTAAGGGGGTATTGAAAACATTTTAGGGGGTGTCTAAATAACCACACCCATTATAAAAAGAAATCCACACATACACATGTGACATGTCAATGAGTCAATCTACTTTCATAGAAAAATGTTAGATCTGTATCTATCTAGCCTAAAGTACACACAAACACTAGCATGCAAACCAGAAGGACGAAACATGCAATTTACTCTAATAAGCAAAATCGACCCCCTCTCCTATTAGGCTATTATACTCAACATCACCAATATTATCTTACTCCGTATTTACCAACTATGTGTCATAAGATCTTGAAAATTTTGAAAGATCTAGCTAAGTTTCAAATCAAAACACAAAACAAGTTAGGCATGATATTGAAGAACACGAAAATAAGAAAAAGACTAAGAATGATGGTGTTGGTGAATGATAATAATGTTATGTACTCTTAATATAGAACGTACTTAATTATAAAGATACACGAACATACTACATATTTTCGAGTAACATTATTTGATTTTTCTGCAATCTTTTGAATAATTTTAAAAACAAAAAACCAACTTTTTTATTTTTCCTCATTTGTCTTGACTTTTTAGCATTAATAAATTTAATTTCTCGACTTACTAGGCAATTACAACTTTCAATACAGATTTAGGAAGTTGATCCTTTCAACTTCCCCACCATTATAGTTGGCTCTTCACCTATCCCACCAATATATAATGGGTTTCAACACACGATTTAAAACACACAAATCTAATCAAAACTTGAATACCTTCAAATCCTATATTAAAATTAACCAACGAATAAATTTTTCTACATTTTCAATGAAAAGAAACAGATCCGATGAAGAAAAGCTTCAAAACGAACCAGAAATTGTACCCAAGTAAGTTAACCACCTTGATTTCTTCTCAAATGTATACACGTTTTGTATCTATCTTTTATTTATTCTTGTGTTTAATTTAATTCTTATTTCAAAACAAAAAACAACGAACTCAGTCTGTTGAGGAGGACAAGATGAACAAAAATTTGACAAACTAAGAGCAGGAAAATGGCAAAGCAAAAGCACACGTATACACGGATGAAGACCATTATTACAAATAAGAAGCTGAGGAACAGAGACTTTGGAAAGAAGAAGATGAAAGGGAAAGAAGACAACAACAAAAACAACGTCGAGAAGAACACTGGAAAGAAGTTCGCGCTTTGATAGAACTTGAAAAAATGGATATATGAAGTCGAGACATCTGAACAGTCATACGAGAGCGACGATTCGGTGAAAGAAACCTATGACTACGACGACGTACATTTAACAATTATTAGAAAGCACGACTTCCCCCTAATATAATTTTTATAGTTTGTATGATTTTCATCCTACTTGTATGCCAGTTTATGTGTTAGTACATATTAAGGGGGTGCTTGTTCGTAACACACTTCCCTATTAGTCTCTTTTGGAAATTTCCTCTTTACTTTATATTATAACAAGCGATCATTTTTGTACAATCATGATTTTATAGTTTTGTGATCACAATTACATTCAAAAGAGGTTTTATATGATATTTTCAGAAAAAAATAGCAATCTTGTTATTAGTAACAACTAACGAACATAAAATTTTATTATTTTATGTTAAATTGAAAAGAAATACTCGTAATATTTTATTCCTAAAACAATTCAAATTATTGCAACCATTGATTAATAATTTGTTGTGTCACCTAATATACAAGTAGAAGTGTGTGTTTCACAAGTAACCAATCATCCCTAATTATATAATATATTATTTAGAAATTGTTGGGTACCCAACTTCCCCATTCCCAACATCCTACTTTCAATCACTCTTCTCGTGGCTCCATTCTTTCATTTAAAACTGAGCAAAACATTTCACCACATTTTATCTATTTGATTGTTTGTCCTCAAAAGCGCAAAAGGCACTTGCATTTGCATAGTTTGGGTGAGGGTATTCAACTTTTTTTCTACATATTTGATATTTTTCCACATAATCATCTATGTCTCTGCGAAAGCTTCATCAGGGGCATCTCCCCTTACTATTTACTGTGTAGCTCCATTCACAGTACATAAACACAAAACCAGATAAATATTAATATAAACATTCTAAAATCCATACTGTAAAACATACTCCGTAATACACTAATACTGTCGACATGAGAACAAAAAATAGAAACATAAAAACCATAGATAAATATAAACATAATGATTTAAAATCCATAAACATAAACACCAAAATGATAAAGCCTAGCAAACATTAATTAAGATTACGACAAGGATCTTTATCTGAAGTTCTTTTCCCAAGACATCAAAATATTTCTTCAAAGCAACAGTTCATCAAGCAATTCCCTTTTCTTCATGATTCTTTTCTGCAAAGCACAAAGGTGTTTCAACAAATAATTACTTAACTTCTCATCCTTTTCAATATCTTTCAATAAAACCAATTTTTGTTTTGAATCTGCTTCTCCACTAGATTCGGAAGAAGATTCAGAAGAATATTTGGAAGAATAAACAAAACGGAGATCTAGGATCCTTAATAGTTCTTTGCCTTTTTGAAGAAGAAGACATGTTTTAGGGATTTCTGGTGTTTTTCTTTTGCTTTTGTTAATAAAGACGACCTTTTATAGGGTAAAAGTTTGATTTGTTCAAGATTAATTAAATAATTTTTTTTGGTGGAGAGATAAAATTAAATATTTGGTGCTTGCGGTTAACCAAAAATCACACAAACATATATCCTTAACTATAAACTATGGAGTAATTACATAAAGAAAATGGGAGATGATTGGGGACACTACCCAACATAACACATAAACCCAAAATCTATTTTTTTTATATGCACTCTCTGTATTAGGATATATAATGCAGCATTTGGAGTGTGGTACAACGCCAGTATGTATGTACTGAGTGTCCTAATAAAAAACAGAGGTGAAAAATGAATGTGTTGTTGAAAAATAAAGTTACAAGATAGGAATATCACCTCGACTCATCTGTTTAACGTTTCATGTATTCGAATATCATCTCGACTCATCCGTTTAACATCTCATATCATGTATATGAATATCATCTCCACTTATCCGTTTAGCGTCTCATGTACATCAATAACATCTTGACTCATCCGTAATAACGTCTCATACTCTCATGTACATAAATAACATCTTGACTCATCCATATATGATACAAGTAGCTGAGGCCATTCTTTAAAAATACCTTTTGGAATGGCTCCCGAGCTAGAAATTTATGCACATGCATGTGTAAAATAATAAAGATAATATATTATTGAATTTTGTTTTTGTACCATTAAATAATGAGATATCATCTCTATTTATAATGAAACATAACTTGTAGATTAAGATAACTAACCCTAAGCCTAATGGACACAATCGGGTTTGGTCCATAATCTAATCGTCTAACACTTCCCCGCAGTTTGAACGTCAGTCTTTTAGACGGACAAACTGGTTAGAATGTTGAAAGTCGCTTCTTCTTTTCCACATCTTCTTTTTTTGTTTAAGCGGAAGCATAATTATATTTGGCGGCATAGTTGTTTAATGACTTGCGACATCCTCCTTTACGTGACAATTTTTTTACGTCATGGCTTACTTTGCCTTTAGGAAGGAGTGATAATTTGATAATCTACTTGTGGCAATTTAATAATCTACTTGTGGCAATTTGATAATCAACTGTTGTTGTCTACGACCAATGATCTTCGACAATGAAAACAATAGATGATGAAGAAAAAAATATAGTTGATCGAAGGCAACTCAACATATTTTTTTTTGTTTTGACGGCTAGGGTTTAGGGTTTATGCATTGAATACGAAAAATAAAATCCTAATTTAAACAATAAAGCTAAAATTGCGGAATCCCTCTGGATCATCGGCGAGTAGCCGATGACCGGAGGATAGCAAATTTTGTTGGTGGATCTTACCTAGAGCTCGGATACCATGTAAAATAATAAAGATAATATATTATTGAATTTTGATTTTGTGCCCTTACATAATGAGATATAATCTCTATTTAAAATGAAACATAACTTGTAGATTAAGATAACTAACCTTAAACATAATGGACCCAAGCCTACAATCCGGTTTGGTCCATAATCTAATCGTCTAACACTTCCCCGTAGTTTGAACGTCAGTCTTTCGGATAGACAAACTGGAATGAATGTTGAAAGCCGCTTCTTCTTTTCCATATCTTCTTTTTTTGTTTGTTTAAGCGGAAGCATAGTTGTATTTGGTGGCATAGTTGTTTAATTGCTTGCGACACCCTCCTTTGCGTGACGATTTTTTTACATCATGGCTTGCTTTGACTTTAGGAGGGAGTGCCAATTTGATAATCTACTTGTGGCATTTTGAAAAACAACTTTTGTTGTCTACGACAATGATCTTCGACAATGAAAACAATAGATGATGAAGAAAAAAATATAGTTGATCGAAGGCAACTCAGCATATTTTTTTTTGTTTTGACGGCTAGGGTTTAGGGTTTATGCATTGAATACGAAAAATAAAATCCTAATTTAAACAATAAAGCTAAAATTGCGGAATCCCTCCGGATCATCGGCGAGTAGCCGATGACCGGATGATAACAAATATTGTTGGTGGATCTAACCTAGAGCTCGGATACCATGTAAAATAATAAAGATAATATATTATTGAATTGTGTTTTTGTTCCATTACATAATGAGATATCATCTCTATTTATAATGAAACATAACTTGTAGATTAAGATAACTAACCCTAAACCTAATGGACCCAAGCCTACAATCGGGCTTGGTCCATAATGTAATCGTCTAACAGCACGAAGTAATTACAAATATTATTTAAATTATATTTATTTAATGTTTACATTAATAAAAAATATTTGTTATGTTGAATAAAAGATTGGGAGCTGATTTGTAAGCACGTTGTTTTGCCATCTACCACTAAAGTACATCCAATGATGCACACAGTACAACACCTTGATGCTTAAATAGTGGTAGATGGAAAAAAATATGTGTACAAATCATCTCCCTAAAAGATTACATATATAGATTTGTAATTATACACATTTTTTATATTAATTACACTCAAAACGAAAACAAGTAATCATTAGTAAGCCGCACATAATAAAGTAAAAGTCAAGAAAACAACAATGCCGTTTCCATACAATAACTCTTCCCTAACTAAAAGTAACTTATGCATTAACTCATGGGAGTCCCATGTATTCTTAGGACTAGAAAAGATACCCTCATAATTAAACAAATGCTTTTCAGGTTTCCTAAGAAAAGGAGTTTTTTGGAAAGGAGTTAACATGCTTTGCATAATTAAACCAATGGTTTTCATGTTGGATGAAATTCGATTATTTTTTTCCTCTCTTGAAATATAATATCAATTACGTAGTACAAGCTTTCATTAAGTAATTGTATAGAGATGTAGTATTGTGATTAGGCACGTACAAACAGCATCAGTAACATGCCAATAATATTAACATGCGGAGTATTATATAAGATGCCGATATTAATATCTTATATATACATGCTGCCAACCTTAGTCAGCTTCTCGTATAAACTTATATTTACACATTCTAGATGTACTTTATATTGAGTGGCCATCTTAACCTGTCTTATTTGGCCTTGATGAGGATCGCCAATTCCTTGTTGAAGGAAAACAAGCTACATATTGCAAGAATGATAAAACAAAGAGAATATTTACGTAAATTTTTACGGATCGCTTCTGCAGTGTCAGGTTAACACATAAATGACTTTTTCTCTACATTAACTAGGTTTTACGTTGATTTATGTTAAACGGAGTTGTCCGCTAAATGGGCGAGTTGATGTGATTTTACTTAACACGAGACGTTTAACAGGCGAGTCGTGGTGGTATTGATATACATCAGATGTTAAATGGGTTAGTCGATGTGATATCGATATACATTAGACGTTAAACGGATGAGTCGATATGATATTGATATACATTAGATGTTAAACAGTTTAGTCAAGATATTTTGATGTACATAAGACGTTAAACACGTGAGTCGATGTGATATACATGAGACGTCAAACTGGTGAGTCAATGTGTTATTGATAAACACGAGATGTTTAATGGGTTGGTCGATGTGGTATTGATATACATGAGATATTAAACAAGTTAGTCGATGTGATATTGATATACATTAGATGTTAAATGGACGTGTCGAGATGTTATTGATGTACATGAGAGTTATGAGACGTTAAACGTTATTGATATTCATTGAATGGTATAATGTGTTTACTTGTATAGTTCTCTTTTGTTTTTTTGAGCAATATAATATTCTTTTTATTAGAGGATAAATAGGCCCAAGCCCTATTTAATCTTCATAAATCATGCGAGGTATTTCTTCATAAATCCCTATATACAAAACAAAAAGCATAACCAAAACCAGAATGTAGGTTGTTTCTACAAGAAATCAAACTTTCTTTCTTTATAAATATAAGCTTCTTCGAAGTTCTTCATGTAATAAATTTGTTGCTAGCAAAACCAACCGAAAACCGAACTGAACCGACAAACCGAGCCGATTCGCGAATCGACCAAAACTAAACCGACCATTTTCGGTTCAATTTTTGGTTTTGTATATTTATGGTTTTCGGTTTCTGTTTTGTCGGTTCGGTTCGGGTTAAAACTAAGAAAATTGCACCTAAACTATGTATTCGGTTCGGTTTTTGTTGGTTCGGTTTCTGTTTCGCTTTTTCTCAGTAGACTTTAGTTTGGTTCCGGTTTATGTTTTCCCTCAAACTTGGTTTTCGGTTCATGTTTAATTGTTTATAAATGCTCCAGTAAGAAGTTAACTTACTAATGTTCACATGCAGTAAAATAATGAACCACAAAAACCCAAAAATCCCAACCCAAAATCCACACCCCCAATCTAAAATCCACATCCCAAACCCTAAATCACCAACAAACCCTTCAATGGCATCTTGAAACATCATATTCATATGTAAAATAGGGGAACATATCACTTTAACCATAAAGTGATAACACTTCATTTTCATTGATCATCCATAAAGTGATATTCCTAATCTCTACTCAACTGAACAATT